>BLXT01000825.1:2839826-2849957 GCA_019648995.1 Plakobranchus ocellatus | reverse complement strand
GGGGGGGGGGGGGGGGGGGGGGATAGCACTAAAGCAGATTATAATGATTATGGCATTGCCAGTCATAAAATTTGAGTCCGTTTTTTATGAGAATGGAATTTACATTCACTGTGATCTGTTTGTGTAATGTGAGTATCATGATGAAAGAGAAAGCAATGTTTGTCCAATAGATAAATCATTTTCAAATCTGTAATGACAACGACTAAAAATTATAATTTATTTTTGTGTGTGTATGTATGTTTGACAGAGAGAGAGAGAGAGAGAGGCACCCAAACAGATGCTTTAGAACAAAAATTTAATTCGAACATAAAAAGCGTTGAAGAAGGCATTCTGTTGGAAAAGTTCCATCCAGTGAAGGATAGGTGGGAAAAGAAGACGCCAAAGAGAAACATGTACTGTAAGGAGTAATGCAAGAAAGTGACCAGAGAGCCGGGTGTTTTAATACCATGGCTGTTAATTACAATTGCCCTTTGGGGATTTCAATACCTGGATCCTTTGATTTAATATGATGAATGTGAGTTCTGTGACAAGGATAACAAAATGTTGTTTTTAAATGTAGAAATAGTTGGGTACATTTTATTTTTGAGCTTTAAACATGTTCATACCTGCAAATTGAAGTTTGATAGAAAACAAGATTAATATTGGACAATAATTCAATCCTGTCTCGTACATTCTTCCGCATGCATAGTAAACTTTCAAGAAGAACTGCGCGGCAGCAACCTGGCTCTTAACAAGCGGAGTATGGTCCTTGACGAAGATCGTTTTGAAGAACAATTTTTGCGGTGTACAATTTGTCGAGAACGTTTTAATAATGACAAGTTGCCACGCATGCTTCCCTGTCACCACTCGTTCTGCAACTCATGTATTGAGCATCTGTTTGCTACAGCAACTGAGCTTCGTAACAATTTTCACAGCAGCATTCGCTTGCCTATCTCAGCTCCAGTATCGGCTGTTAGTGTGAGCTGTCCTACTTGCAGGGCTAACTTTGTGGCTACTGACGAAAACATTCGTCGCCTGCCAACTGATCATAGGGTTGTCCAGCTAATGGACTTTGTCCACCACACAGAGCGCTACACGGTCACCTTTTGCTCTAAGCACAGTTTACAGCCACTCAACTTCTTTTGTGAGCCATGTATAAAACCAGTATGCCGCGACTGCACTGTACTGGACCATAAGGAGGCTGATGGCCATTTAGTGATGGACTTAGAAGATGCCCTAGCTAAATATACACCTGTGTTGGATAGTGCTATCACAGAAATGGATGGAGAAGCTGTGTGTTTAGAAGAAAAGAGGATAGCCCTTGAGGCTGTCACTACTGCCTTAGATAAGATTAGAGATTCATTGCTAGAAGAGGTTAAGACATGCATGGCAAGACTGCGCCATCTGTTGGATGAGCGTGAGAAAGCCCTGGAAGCCAAAGTCCATGAAGAAGCAGGAAAGGAGCAGGCGAAGCTAGTTGAAAAGGCAGAGCTTTTGGAAACACGTCGGCACACTCTGATGGAGCAGTCAGACCGCCTTAAGCGAGCCAAGGGAGACAACAATGTGGAGGAGATGTTCCGCATCCACCAGGAAGTACGTGAGTACAGAGCTGGACCACCCATGCGTGTTAGAGAAGTTGATGATGGCCTTCTCACATCATTTATGCTCAACACACGTGATGAAGCCATGTTATCTTCCAGAATCAACAATTTTGGAGATGTCACTTCTAAGGTTGAGACAACTTTGTCAAGACTCAAGGGAGGAAAGTCTGCTCCATTCAGGTCAAATTCTCTTCGATAAATTTCTCATGCAATAAAAGACCAAACACCAGTGATGGCATTTTTGCACATAAGATTTAGGCTCAGAAAAAACTTGCTCAAAATTCATTTGAATAGCTAGGATTTTTTTTTAAATAAAACAATATGATGGCATTTGCAAAATAAATTATTAAAACGAAAAAAAGTATAACATTTGAGAAAAGCACAAGTTTTACAATAAATGATTTGCTTATTTTATTTTAATTTTTCTTCAATGAAAATCAAATAGATTTTCTTTTTTTTATCTGATGTACTCATTATCTGTTAACCTTTTTTCCCATTGTTTTGCTCTTGTTTTATATTGATGGCAGGCACTTCAGAGGTTTGATACGCCTGAGATCGTTATCATACATAGTTATATTACTTATAAATGTATATGTTCGAATATTCATCATTAAAGGCACATCATGGAAAGAGTTTTTTTTTATACTCATTTTACCTATGCAGTAAATTATCATCATATTCATCTAAACTTGTGAAAGAGGTACCCTGTCAAATACTTTTGACTATTGCTTTACTGAAAAATTGCTCTGCTTTAAAGGCAGCTATTGTGCATTGAGAATTAAGGGATTGTGTAAGGTGTGCATTTGCTCCTTTAGATTCGAATTTGAACATTCCACACTGTTTCAATAGAGATATTAAGCTGAAACTGCTTTTAATTTCAAGTTATCTCATATTTACTGGAGTGTAAAACAAAACAACCCACCAAAATATTGCTACAAATTTGGAGGGTGGTGTTCAGCATATACAAGTACATATAAGTACATTTATTTCAAGTTCTAAAACTTTTTGTAACTTAACAATTTAACTTATTTAATTTTTTGTTATACTTTGGGCTTGATCTGAGTAAATATACAAAATATCCTTTTGGTTCATATTCACAACAGAAAATCGATTCTCAGAGCTTACATGCCATCAAAAAAGGGATGATTTGCAATGTTGATGTCTTTTTTTTTTAAGTGTCTAAACTGTTGGGAGTTGTTTATAATTCTCCAAAGCCCCCCCCCTCCCCCCCCTTCCAAAAAAAAGGTTGTTCTTTCTTTTACAGTGTTGTTTTTGAGTATTGTTACTTGTATTTTCTAGCCTGAATCCTTTTTTTTTATTCAGCTAAATGTGAAAATTAAATTGACCAGCCAGGCCTTCCATATATAATCTTTGATTTTCATTGAAAATAAAGTTTATGCATGCAATTTATTGAAGAGAATCGCTTTTGTGAAAATTCTGTCTTGTGTACCTTTACATGTAGTAATGAGGTATTTGTACATAAAGGTCAGAAAGCAAGTGTGTGTGTGTGTGAAGAGAGGGATTACCATTGAAACATTTATAGACAATGTTTATGTATGGTATATTTCTAGTTTGTGAAACAATAATCATGAGCTAAGCTGCTCATCAACAAGAATCTGTTTGCATACAAGCATAGGTGGATAGTGTGAAGGAAAGTGCCAAAATGGTGAATCTCCTCACCTACACAGGCTTTAGCCCAGGGATGGCACAAATCTTTAAATTAAAAATGATTCTGCACCAAATGCAAGTTCATGAAACCAAAATATATATATATATGAATGTATGCATGCACATACCGTACAAATGATAATAGAGCACTTTATAATATAGGTAGGAATACAAATTTTGTTATCATTTGTAATTTTCTCTTGTTCAGTTATTACACTAACTATAGAGTAAGTTTATAACTGTGCTTTAGCTTGTGTTATAACATTTCACTTAAGTAGCTTTAGGAATCTTGAGTGTTTGATTGTAGATAAATGGCCTTGATACAATTATTTATTTATCGCATTACATAAATCGCATCTACTTCATTATTTCTTTCTTTAATAATACGCTTTTATCACACATATACCTATGTAATACAAATCAAGACTGTAAAACTTTAGCTTGATGCAAAAGAAAGTAATTTACAATTAATGTTTAATTTTTTTACAGAAAGTAAATCAGATTTGTATCAGCTGGCATTGAATGCATCTGGTAAAAAAGGAACATACGTTGTAAATTTAATCACACGTCGTAAATATTCTCATGTGTTTATTATCGCCTTACCTGACAGGGGCCATCTTCTTGGTGCGAGATACTTAAAGAGAGTAAAATGGTGGCCTGTGGGACTTTCCTATGCCACCAAAAAATTTCTGATTTACAATTAAATTTGTGTTAAACTGAGCATTAAAGCCCAATTTTTTTCGTCAGTCTTTGCATAGAGTATTCTTAACAGATTTGCAGATAAAAAATATTTTAAAAGAAAATTATAATTTATAATCAAGTTCTAGGTGCCACATAAATTTTGTTTGTAATGAAAGCTGAAAAGTTATTACTGATTTTTTTTTTTTTTAACTTAGTTTTTTGACATGTAACTCATAAAAGAAACAATAAATTTTTGCTCTGAACATATTACTAGCACTACTGTGAAAAATCTTTCATGAAACACTGATTTTGCTTTAGGGGCAGAGAAAGTGATGATAGTTTGCTTGGTTTTTGCTTTTTAAGAGCTTGCTCAAGAAAACAAGGCGATTGTAAATTACTTTGTCATGAAAATTTTTTTCTAGGAAGTTACTAAATGGCACTGAAGTCATATATTTGTGTATCCAATTTATAAAGATGAGTAAGTTTGAAGTTTGTATAACCTCTAGGAAAATTTTGTGAGTGTCTAGATCAATAAGACTAAACCTTTTCGATCCCATTCTTTTCTCGATTCCTCAAAACAAAAAAAAACTTCCTTTTAATAGATTTGTGAAATTTCCCTCTGTCAAGAAGAAAAAATCTAAGATGTTATCTGGAAATGCAAAGGAGTTGTTCAAGGTTCAAGGTTAGATCCTCAACAAAATCAAATCAACCATTGCGTGTGGTTTGCTAATTATTACCCTGCAAAAGACAAATATTTTTCACCTTTTTTACACACTGCCTAGTATTGTTATATTTCTTTCTATAAATAAGTTCTTTTTTCCTTTGAAAAAGAGAGGGTGTGGGGGGAAGAGCTATGGTGTTTACTTTTGTCTAAAACCACAAAACTGTTTTATATGAGCGCTATGTTTTCAAATAATTTTTTAAAATAAATATATAATTGAATAGCTATGAGAATCTGTAATCTATAACCATGTTACACAAATAGGAGTTAAAACAGTGAGATATTGTAAATTATTATAGCTCTGTAGTTTTCAAGTCTCTTCTTTTAACTGTTCCCCTTTAGTGCAATAATTGTTGAAATGAAAAAAAAGTAAATACAAAATGAGATATTTCAATGGAATTTCAATTATATGAGGAAGTTTTGCCACCATTAATTGATGAAGATTTTTTCCATTTTCTTCTTTTAAATGTCTTTCCTTTTTTTTTTCAAAACTAGAATTTTGCAACTGCAAAAATTGTCAGAGTTATCTAAAATTAGTGGATTCGCACCTCATGTTGCAAGGGAATATATATATATGTTATACTGCTCAATTTATTAAAATACATTTATGTGATTCCTACTGCCTTTGTTTTTGATTGTGAAGTTTTGTTATTTTTTTTTTACTGATGTAAACTGCTATAGGCCATAGGTATTTCATGCAATTGTAATGTGTCTTCCCAAAGCAAAATTATTTTTATCTTCTGTTATCCATTTTTAAATTACTAACTTCTTCAAATAATACAATTAATTGTAATTCTTCCATTATGGATCAACTCAATGTCCTAACACTGCCCCTATAATGTAAAGGCTATTTAAATCAACATGCACCTTTGATTCTAAAAAAACAAATGAACTTTCAATAGAACAAACCATAGATCCAGTGAAAAAAAAAAATTGAGAGTGAGAGCACAAAAGAAACGGAGAAGAGGAATGAGTTAGAAAATGTGAGAGAGAGAGAGAGAGAGAAATAAGAGAAAAATGAAAGAAAGAGAAAGTGTGCATAATGTCCAAACTTTGTAAAAGAAAATTATTTCTATGTTTCAATAATTAAAAGATTTTTCAAATTACACGAAAAGGAACTTTATTTAATCTGAACATGCATTTAACTGCTCTATATGGATTGATTTCTAATTGAGGAAAATAATGGACATAATATATAATAAGTAAACATGTCTTTTCACTTTAAATAAATACATAATCGCCAGCACTTGCCAAAATTTATAAAATGTATAATTAATACATGAAAACTAACAAAGTCTGTGGTTGCCTTTAAACTGGAATAGGCTGTTAATATGCCTGCAAAAACAGAGAAAAAAAAAATCAAGTGAATACTCATTGACCTTGTTATAATAAATAAGTAGTGAACTAGAACTTATTTTGGAAGTTACAAGAACACTTTGAAACAAGGTGAAGTTTGATTTGTTAAGGAGGGGTTCCAATCAACTTTTCTCAACTATCAAGCCCGTTTTATCTTTAAGGTTGGCATACCAAAATATTTATTGTGTGATTGTTTCCTTTTTTTCTCCAATGCACATACCTATTTCAATACAGGTTTTAGGCTGAAACAATTTAATTCCAAATTATGTCATATTTACTAGAATGCAATAAAAAAAATATCACGCATTGCTAAACAAATTTTGGAGGGTGTCGTTCAGCATTGTGAAATACTAATAATTACATTTATTGTAAGTTCTCAGAACCTAATTTTTGGTTACTCTTTGAGCTTGATTTGAGTAAATAAATACAAAATGTCCTTGCAATTTAGTTCAGTTCACTACAGAAAATCATTTCTCAGAGCTTACATACCTTAAAAAGGGAAAAATTGCCAAGTTGATGTTATCTTTTAAAGTTTCCATTCCAAACTTTTTAATTTTAAGTTGTTTATAATTCTCAAAAGCTTGTTCACTAATAAGGAATTTCTGAGGGCCCAAGACTTTAAAGCAGCAAAACTAGAGCCCTGTAGATTCAAAGACAGGTTTGCCAACCATGACTTTATCAAAGCCCTTTCAGACTTGAGGGTGGCAATTATTCATAAATTTAAAAAAGAAAATTTATTAAAGATATTGGAATTTCACAAATAGGCACTGTGGAAACTTGACATGACCTACTCTAGTCACCATGATGCAATTAGTAGCAAAATAATTCATTTTGTTTTTCTCTTTTAATATGAAGCGATCCAGGAATAATAAATCAAAAATTGCAAATCATCGGAGATGAGAAATATCCTTAGAGGAAAAACCATTTCAGCAACATTCTTTGTGACAGTTTTTAAACCTTTGTCATTATGAAAAAAAATTGAAATCCCTTAGCTTTGATTTAATTTAAACATTGCAAAAGTCTCCTTAACGTCTGATCTTGAAATAATATTGGACCTAGATTTATGAAGAAAAATAGAGGATTTTGGTATCTAACAAGAAGATGTAATGTCTCCCAAAACACTTGTTATGAATGTATTGAATTATTAAAATTGAGTCTGGGGTTTTCTTTTCAGGTTTCAATTGAATATCTTGCTGTCTGTGTCACAGTAACCCAAACTGGTCAGCACAGTTAAGCCTCCAGAACTGAAGTCACCATCCATTGTACATGTATATCCTGGTATTTATTTCTGGTGACATTTTGCACCCGCCAATTCATGACTAAGGGAGATAGGATACCAGTACTTGGTATTCACAGTAAAAGGCTCCATCATTTTGTTCTCGTATACCATTCTAAAATATAAAAAATTCCTGTATAAATAATCAAGCTGCCCATTTTCTGTGGTAGATCATCATGTCAGAGAATCTTTCACAAATGTTTCCTGTGCTCACTGTTGAAGGTTTTTTACAAAATTCACAAAAACTTGGTAAAGTGGCTGTTCCGTTCATAACTTTATGCCGAGATCTGTTGCAGAGTTAAAATATGATCAGTGCAAGATCTTCCCATCCTGAAACCTGCTTGCTCTGATAATTACAATGCAAGAGGTTTAAGCAATTTGGTCTTCAATTCTGGACAACCAATATTACATGCTGCCCTGTGTTTTTGCAGCACCACTTGGGTAGCTAGATCTCTTAACTCCAGGCTCTACTAAGCTCTACCTCAAAGTAAAAAAACAACTTTAGCCTTGATTCTTCCAGAGTAGGCACTCACTTTACATGACCAGCCTAATAGTATACTAGACTTTACAAAAAAGTGTATTTGTTTTGTTTGAACAGTGAGAAGAGGTAAAAAGCAGAGAAAAAACTATATTTATGAGTGATTTTATTTAATTGTCATCTATAAGAACTGCTGATTTCTTGGCAAACATTGAATTTTACTCATAGGAACAGTTAGATCAAGATTTCTGTTGGCTTCAAGGCGTATTACACAATTCTGTCTTAAGATTTCAAAGTGCAATTTAAATTGAAACACACAATCTTTGAATAAGGCAAAGGAAATAGGCACATTTTTTCAATGGAATTTCAAAAACAAAAATAGCACAGGATGTTATTCTTATTAAGTATACTAATCTGGACTATTATGAAAATCTACACACAAAAAAAGAAAAGCAACTTTTCCTCAGTGGGTTTCAAATTAGCACATAACATACATTCAATATTCTATCACCAAAATAAAAAAAAAAAAATAAAAAAGAATAGCTAGGCTGATTGATGTCTCTCATCATTATGAACACAAGGAATGAAAATAAATCATTCACAAACAGTATGCTGCTGTCATGGATTCTGCCTTAACTTGATATTGTTGGCCAGATGCATCACAAGCCTCAGGCTGGAGGGAGAGAAATGAAGACAAATCAGGGCAATTTTGAGTATAAAAAGTACCTATTAAAAAAATTAGCCTAGAATATTTGCATTGGTATGGAAAGACATAAGGGCTATAACCATAAATTATATCAATAGTGTAGCAGTCTCACAAGTGAGTGCCGAGTGGTGTTGCAGTTCTACAAGGTTGACATTAAATGAAAACCACTTACTAGAGGAGTGAAAACTATTCACCATATGAGAAATTTTCTTTAGACATGCTATAGACTCTCTCTCTCTCTGTACATAAGTCATTGAAAATGTTTGTTCCTTTCCTTAAGTATTTTATTTAACATCTGTGATGTAGGCCCACAATGCAACTCATTTTGTGGAGCTGCAATACAACAGTGTTTTGTGAGAACCTCTGCTGTATTCAAGACAAACTTTTGATTTTCAGAAGAAAAAAAAATCATTGCCAAATTAAGGTATTATGATGAGAAAGAGAGAATTCCTTTTCATCTATAAAGACAATATTTACCAATCAATTAAACTGATTGATACAAAAATAAAGTTTACAAATTTTGAAGAAACAAAGTTTACCCATCCAGCACTCAGCCTGAAATTAGACTACAGACAATATAAGAGTCTAGACCAGTACAAATGTGAAACAACTCCTATCTTGAAATTTTAAACCACTGCCAAAGCCTAGATTCTGTGAGCTTTGTAATAATGAAAATTCAAGACATATAATTATTTTGGTTTTATGCATGGCTTGGATCCGTTTTAACTTATGAAAAACGCACTGAAAAGAAAAAAAAATGAATCATTTTAATCACAAGTGTTTATTGCATGACACTTGTCTTTTTTAGAGTTGCCTTATGACATATGAAATTGTACTGTTTCAAAAAAATGATAAAGTTAAGAAAAGCTTTACCATCCTATTCTTTAGGCTTTATCCTCTTCCCCTTCATCTGGAATGGTGGATAGTTTTCTTGGGTATGGGGTGGGTCTTGGCGAAGGGTTCTCTGCACCTTTAGAAAAAAGTCAGACAGTAAAGCAAAGTCTGCATAATTAGAAGTCCAAAGAAGCATTGAAATGTGTCAGTTATCGTGTTATCTTTATAGATATGGTTTGTTAGGAGGAAAACTGGAAAATTCCTGTTGATAGCAATTGTTTCGTGGTGAAGTTATAGGCCCAAAGATTAGCAAAGAATGAGAGAAAAAGAAACAGAATCAGGAATAGGGGTTAGGAGAGAGGAGAGAAAGATTGAAAGAGAATAGAAGAGAGAGAGACACAGAGAGTGGAAGAGAGAGATAAAAAGAAAGATAAATTTATAATGGAGAAAAGCAAACTTTATATGTGAGTAAGACATTGCAGTGCATTCTAATAAATGGTAAGCTCGAAATTTCATTGAAGGGAAATGGTAAGCTCAAAATTATATTTCAGGTCCTTGAAGGTAAAGCTTTGTTGTTTTAAAATGAATATTTCTATATTCAGTTTTATAAAATTGACTTGTTTTGCTAAAGTGCCTTAATCATTGTGTAAACATTTTCGTTGTATTATTTTCTACAAGTATTCTACAATAAATGCAACATATAAATTTCAACATTTGGATATTAGGGCAAGCAAGTTAACCAGTATAGCAAAATGTCAAATATTTATAGTTTTATAGAAACTGACCTTGCTTTTTTTTCAAAATCTTGTTGAATGTCTGTCCCAGTTCACT
>BLXT01000825.1:2787043-2798874 GCA_019648995.1 Plakobranchus ocellatus | reverse complement strand
TTTTTTTTTTTGTTTGTTTGTTTGTTTTTAATTGTTTTCCTTGCAATACAATTCTTTAAAACTTTTTTTAGTTTCACTATTCAAAAAGCTTATGCAAGCTGCAGAAGAGCAACACAAGGTAAGTCCTAAATTTCACAAAGGGAAAAATTAAAAGGTTCTGAAAAACAGAAAAGACCCACAGAAAGGAAATATAGCAAATCATCCTTTTTTCTCCAAATTGATTTATTTTATCATGTAAGCCCATCCAGTTCGAAATTACCCATATGCCACAAGTTATAGCTACCTTTTCAGCTTTCAGCTTAATTCCTATTTTGATTCTCTTCTACTTCTTAGTCTAAACCGTTTTCCCTAATAATTGAAATTGAAAAAAAAAAAAAATAAATAAAGCAAAAACATGGGGATGCTTTTTTAAAATTTAGATTTAGTGTGAATAACTTTTTAAATTAAATTCACTGCAGGAAAAAAATCTTTGATTATAAAAATAATATACAATGTAAAGAACAATTTTAAAAATTTTAAGTATTAAAATTTTGAGAAAACATGTGCTAACCATTCAGTATAGTAAACAAGTAAACGAAAGCCTCATCTTAAAAAAATTTTGATTGTAATGTTACAATTTAATAAATTGGAGAACTTGTCCTTTTATCTGTATGTATGAACAATGTATGTACCAAAGATAATATAAACATGTACAGAATCAATGTTTAAAAAAGTATTTTCTGACAGGTTATTAAGAGCTATCTTGCCTGAGTATGTTCTTGATAAAAAATAACAATAGGTGCTAATTTTTTTCAGTTTATGATAACACCCTCTTCATCATTTCTGAATATTTATAAATGGTGCTTAAATTGAAAGTTATATTGTAGAAAAATATAAGTTAAGAATTTTTGTGCAATGTAATAACTGACTTGGTTTTAATTATTTTGTAATAAATCTAACATAGGCTGAATAAATTTCAACAGAGTCAGGTTTGATTTTGGTCTGTCTCCCTCTGTTCACAACCTTTTCACAACACCAACATACGCTGAATAAATTTCAACAAAGTCAGGTTTGATTTTGGTCTGTCTCCCTCTGTTTATAACCTTTTCACAATACCAACATAGGCTGAATAAAGTCAGGTTTGATTTTGGTCTGTCTCCCTCTGTTTATAACCTTTTCACAACAGTTTGACATCTTTTTTGTGGGTTTTTTCTAAGCACTGTGCAACAAAGAAGTTTTGTTAATGAAACACAGAGCAATTTTTGTCAAACATGGCTTAGAAAAGGCAAAGAAACAAGAAAGAAACATACTTAATACATTAATTCCATTAATACTAACTCTTATTTACCACACAGGATAAAATTTTATCAATTTTGAACTTGATTCAAAAAATCTCTATGCACGTAAAATATTGGGATTTCTAATTAATGTTTCATTAAAGCACTTAAAAAAGAATGTTACTTTATTTCTATTAAAAAAATAGATTTAAGTTTTTGCAAGAAAGTAATATAACAAAACAGCATAATAAAACTGAGATACGCCTGTGGCAATTTCTAATGCTCGAGCATTTGATGTATCTCTTTTTTATTGCACTCCCATTTTCTACTTGCTTCTTTCTTGGGTTCTTGTCAAAGCAAATCTTTTTAATATCTATTTTCTCAACCCTTCTATTTTTTTATGTAAGCAAAAATATCATCAATGACCTAAAAATTTTTTTCTCCTTCTTTCATCTTTTTTAATAGTGCAACATTATTTTATAATTCTTTGTTTCATAAAAATATTTCTCAAAGCCCACAAGAGCATATAAATATGAGGCGGTCTGAGAAAACCCGTCAGGATGCAAAAATCTTACATTTTGAGTTATTTGCACTATGTTATAGATGAGTAATTACAGATCATTTTAGTCTTTAAATTTTTAAAATATCTTAATTCTAGCCTGAGTTATCACAGTTTCAAGGCACTCAACACATGCATAATACAAAATGAGAAAACCGCGTTTAAAGTTTAGACATTTTTTTTTTCTTCTTCGTGTTTTCCAAAACGAAAAAAAAGTACTTTCAGTCGTTTTTTCCCTATAATATTATTGCATATCCATGTTTCGAACTATTATATAGAGTCAAACTAGTGCAAAGATACTTTTAGATCCTGCAGTGCATTTTTTTTCACGATAATCATAGTAATATCTAGATCAAAAATGGAGATAAATGACAAAAAATGATCTATATCCAAATCTAGACTGGTTTTAGAAAACACAGAAATATGGATTGGTCTAGATTTATCAGGAGAAGCAGGTTAGGATAGAACCTATCTAGATGTAGCCTAGTTCTAGATCCTAGATCTAGACCTAGATTTGGGATATTGACAAAGAAAACACAGTAACGATATATTGTATTCATTTATTTTTGTCACTTGAAGCATCGACATCTTCATCAGGCCTTTTAATATCACAAAAGTAGTCAGCAATTAATTCTCTGAGATCATTATCAGAGTGCAAGCCATGAAGACCTATCATTGAGATGTCTTGCAATCTTCCTGTCTGCCATTGTTGTTATTGTTATCACTCTTAGCAATCCTCGTAGTTGTACTCAAAATAAATTAATTAAAAATAGTTTATGTTTTATTTATAGGATACAATTAATTTTACTGATGAGATGAATTAACACTTGAAAGAAATGGTTGAGAGTATATAGAATTACCGACTTGATAAAAGCTGCTGTCTGAAAACTTTGAGATACGATACTTTTCGGTTTGTTTACATAGTTGCGCAGATAATTTAACACCCTTTCAAGGTCATTATATTCATGCGCCCTAGTTATGAATGAAAAGCTGAGGGATTTTCCTTTCCAATGGTTAAGGTGTGATGGGGTAGGAATCCATTAGTCCGCTATTCAAAGAGTGCACAGATGATGGAGTTGAATTATGCAAGATGGCGTAATTTTCAACATTTCACTTGATACAACATGTTTTAAAATGTAAAATTTAATTATTTTATAAGTTTCATTTGTCTTGAAAACTACAGAAAAGGTGTAGAAATAATTGTTGATAAATGATCTGATGTCAGCTCAACTTTGACCATGATCGACTTTCACTCTCTAGTTAGGTCTATACCTCAGTTATAACTTTAGGACAACATGATGGGTTTTCTCAGACCACCTCATAAATATGAAAAAAAAATTTACAAATTTTTATTTATTTACACTTTGCTTATGAAATATCATTGTCAGCCACACAGGGCAATTGTTTTAATTGAAATATTAATCTGGCATCTAATCATATATTTTGTCATGATGCTGATTTTACCTTTGTAAAGATGTGTTGACACAATTGAACTATTGATGCTCTTCTACTAAAAATAAAAAAAAAATAAAATATCAATACTCAGAATTAAACCAAGCTTGCATTTTAGATTTATGGCCTGCCAACACAAAATGGGTCATCTTTGGAAACAGAAATATAAAGAAAATTAGTCACTATGATTGGAATTATAAAAAAAAAAAAATTGCTATTCTCCATTTTATTGAGCAAAAATCTGCAATCCAGCTCAAATATTTTGCTGTATTTCTCTGGCAATTGCTGACATATGACTTAAATTCTGTGGTAGAGTCTCATTTGATATAAAATGTTGATCAAATTTTATCTGTTGAAGGCTATCAACTACAATCACACCAAAAACAAAAAGAAAAAATGAAATTACAGCAAAACCAAAAAAAAAATCATGACACTGTATCATACCAGTTTGGAATCTGTTCTTGCCAAAATATTGTTAGTCTGCTCATCAGAGAATTTGACTACAGTTGCTATCACTTTTGCTAGAGTCTGCCAAAATAAGAGTATACACAATCAATGCAAAAAATACTTTAACAATGGTTTGACAGTCTTTTCAGACCTTGAAAATTCACAATCAAATCAATTTCAATTTTTAACAGTTCTCTTCCTTTGTTAGACACATCTGAATTTCCGAATTTTCTGCCAAAACACAACTTTCAAAAAATGTTAAAGTAAACATACAAAAGAATCTTAGAGATAGTTTAAAATCTTTCTTCGAAATAAAAATTTGTTATTACATAAAAAGGTCAAAAGAGGAAAAAGCTCTTTCTTTTGGAATTCAAAGCTAAAATTAAAAAAGAAAATGATGTACAATCTTTTCACAGGGTGAATCTCACTGCACACCTACTTGCTTCTAAGTGAAACAGAAGGTTTAAATAATAAAAACTTTTAAACATGAAGGAATAACTATCAAGTCGTTAAAAGATTTCGATTTCGATTCATAGAGACATTTTTTGCAAAACTTCTTTTTGTGACACTACTACACTTCCATGTTTTTGTTTTTTTTCTTATGGTGAGCAAAAATCTCATCATCAATGACCTCATAAAGACATTTTCAGCAAAACTTCTTTTTGTGATACTGCTACACTTCCATGGTTTTTTTTTTTATGGCGGGCAAAAATCTCATTATCAATGACCTTAAAAATTTGTTCTCCCTTTTTCATCTTTTTCAATAGTGCAGCACTATTTTATAACGCTTTATATCATAAAAATATTTCTCAAAGCCCACAAGAGCATATAAATGTACAAAAAAACATACAGACTTTCATTTCTTTACACTTTGCTTTCTGAATATCATTCCCAGCCATACTAGACATTGTTTCAATTGAATTTGTGATACTACTTCACTAATTATGTTTTCAAAGGGAATAAAAACTTACCCAAAGAATAAAATAAAAAAAAAAAAAGAAGCAAAAAACAAAAAAAAAAACAAAGAGACTGTTCTAAGAAAAAATAAAAAATCTTTTTTTCACTTTCTAAAACTGAGTAAATTTCACATTGAAATCACTTACATGCAACAGACACAAAAATCTCACCTTTGTCTCTTTTCCCATCATGTACTGATACAGTATATTTTTTAGGTACTGAAAAGGAAAGAAATTATATAAATTATGCTAACAATAATAAAACCAATGATAGCTTATTAATGCCAATATGAATTTGAAATGATAAAGCAAGCTTAAATATGATAGAAAATTTTTTCATTAGAAGAGCTGATTCAAAAGTCAAAGGTTTGAAAACAACCTTTCCTGCCTCTTCCCCTATATTCCTTGAAGTTGCTTGAAAAACTTTTTTTTTTTTTGATAAGATCTTTCCCTTAATATTTGCTGTTGACTGAAAAAACAGAAAACTCAGAAGTAATCAATATTGTTGACAAGAAAATTTCTTACATTGAGAGAAAAAGCAACAAGAAGTACATGTACCTAAATGATTTTGTTCATAAAAAAGAAACTGCATGGCCATGCAGTTGATGACACTCTTCAAACTGAATTTGTTGGGAGGGAGCAAAAATTTAGATTATCCACAAATTCAGATTTAACGTACATCCATTTTAGAGACATTTTTTCTAGGATTCTCAACTTATACAAGCTAGGATCCTCAGTCTTTGAATACCACCCTTTAAATGAAGGGTTTGCCTTCTTTGAAAAGTGACGTTTTATTACCAATGCTTTAGAACATAGAACTGCATGTAAAAAATATATATCAAGTATACTGACACTTTTGCCCTAACTTTAACCTTAAGTATGTGCACCCAAAATCAATCTGTTTGTCAAAAGCATATTGCATACTGTCTGTTAGACACTTGTACTGAAATGATTTTATTTGTAATAGCATATTGCATCAGTTAGTCTGCTTACTATGTCTAAATCCTTGACTTGTTCAGGTGGCAGCTTATCTTTATGATAAACAGTGTATTATCTGTTAATAATATTACTTCATATCAGAGAGAGATAAGGCCGGTACTACAGCTTTCCAATTGCAATTGTTCTTTATCTCATCAGAATCTCTATGCTGCAAAAACGATTCTCATTTTCACTAATATTCAAAAAAATTAAAGGAATTCCTTGAAAATGATTTTAAGAAGCGTTAAAATATAAAGATAGAAGAGTAAAATCTGTGATTGCTGACTCTCTAAACCTGTTTTCCAAATGTGTAAAGTAATCACATAATTTTTGAAAAATAAGGGGACTCATCAGTCCTTGATGAAACTTAAATAATAGCCCAGACAATGATGTCTATATTAATTTGAGATGGAAAAGCTACTTGTGTTAAAAACCCTCACGTCAATCTCTACATTAGTGTTTCTTGATATGTGAGTGGCCTAATATTTTTTTAATTGTGTCTCTTTGTAAGCATAATATTTATAGGAATAATGCACAACATGAACATATTGCATACCAGATAAACAAGCACGACGTAATCAAAATTCAGGCCTTCATTGAAAAACTAGGTCTTGCAAAAGAACACTAGCACCACAGTAAAGACTCAATCCAAATAACAAAAATAAAGCACCTATTTTTTATCTAAAAGGAGACTTCATTAATTTATATTTCAATAAAGGCTGATTAATGATAAGGTTAAGACAACATCCTGTAATTTTCCTTCTTAATCAGATGAGGACAATACCTCAAACTCTGTAGGCTCACGAAAGACTGCAGAATCTTCATGGTTAAGATATGATGTGTCCAAGCTGAGAAGAGAGTCATCATCCTCTAGGCCAGGTTTGGTTCCTTTTTCCAACATGGCAATCTGACAAGAGAAATAAAACTTTATTTTTTTCTTCTCAATAATCTTGATAATTTTGTAACTCATGAAAACAAAATCTATCTGGTTACATTGATATTTTTTCAAACATTTGGTCAATGAAAAACATTTCACAATTATATGCCTAAGACATTTTCACTGTGTTGGATGAAAGATCACTCTGATTAAAGTTGTATGAAAAAATAAGGATTGAAAAATAAAGCTTAATATATCAGAAATGATTTCTTTCCAGTATCAAAGAAGGAAAATGCCAAAGTGGTTGTTATAAACGTATTACTTTTTTGCTAAGCTCTCGCTCTTTGATCTTGTACTGACTCAGTTCACCATTCAAATGGGACACCTGTGCCTGTGTGAAAAAAAGGATTAATAAAATAAACAAATGAATGAACAAATGCATGTTGACCAAAGAGTCTAATAATGCACAATGATTTGTTGCTGCTAAAGTATTGAAAGATCAAATAGAAAATATATGAGTGAAACAAAAATTTGTGGTAGGAAAAGATGCAACACAAAATATGACTATTTTTTACTTTTTTATCAAACACTGACAAGCAAAGAGAAAATGTTTTTAAAATTTTATCTTTTTAATAGGAGCTGGTGCCCGTCACGGCAAATTGTCTCCCCATGCACCCAAAAGAGGGACAGCTAGTTTGGCTCTGGCTCTATAACGCTTGATATTCAATGTTTGTCTTTTTCAAATTAGTTCATATAAAGCCTCACCAGCCTTTTTTTTTTTCTTTTCTTTCTTCCTTTTTTTTAAAGTTTTTTGGGTGACATTTAATAATTTGTTAAATGTTTAAGAGAGAACTTTTATTTTAAGAGGTGTGCTTATTTGTATCGAAATATTCATTACATCACCATTGCCTCTTAACTAGATCTAGTATCTAAAAAACAAGATAAGTTTAGATTAAAGAACCTGCGTAAGGTGTACTATCTAGTAAAAAAAAATCCGATCTCTCTGAATCTAGTCTCATTATAGAATTTAAAAACTTCAAGTGCACAAAACAATCAGAACATTCTGTTAAAAAACAGGCCATTTGCTGGTTAAACCTGCTGGTTTCAAATTTTATACCTTTCACAGTAACTTGAAAATCTTACTTCTTTTTTTTTTAACTGAGGTCCACAAAAAAAAATCACGATTAGACAGTTCTTTTTCTAGTTTTTTTTTTTAACTCCTCATAACATTTTACACATAAGAAGAGGCCTATATTGTATAGATGTTCAGAATTGCAGCATCTCTTCAGGCCTCTGAAGTGTGAACAAGTTTGTACAGATTATCAATAAACACCAACTTTATTGTTTATTATTATTATTATTGTTATTAATTAGTAGTAGTAGTAATAGTAGTAGTAGTAGTATTGTTACTGTTGTTCTTGTTCTTTTTCTTGATGTTGCTATTGTTTTGTTGTTTGTTTGCTTGGTTTTTGTTTATGATAGGTTTTAGCGCGGAAAAAACATAGAGCAGGGTGCGGAAAATATTTGAAAAGATGTCTGTAGAATTCGAGCGTAGAAATATTGGCCTTCTCAGCCTTCCAGCTTAATCTAGGCCTTTCTTAATCTTATTTTAAGTCAACGCAGCATATTTTCATTCTTTTTTTATAACTAGTTTAATACAAATTTCATTTTACAATATAAAAATTATGCTTGTTTCCTCTCAATGAAAATTAAAACAAATTATTCTCTTCTTCCAGTTATATTAGCATTACGTTTCCGGATAGAACCGAGTCCCTCTTTTGGGAAGCCGATTCAAGGGTGTTAATAGGGCCGCACGAATACCTATTCTTAGGGGAACAATAATATTGCCAAATAAAGGGATCAAAAGGTGCTTTTCTATTAAACAAATAACTTTTTTAAGCTCTTTAACAAGAAAAAAAAAAGAAAGTAAAGGATTTGAAACGAAATATTGAAAAAAAATCACCCTAAGATTACAAAGTGACACTAAGGAAGTATAGAAAAAGTTTAAGCTTGGTCATTAAAAAAAACCATTAAACTTGGTCAAATTTTGGCCAGATATAGAAAATGATTAAGAAAAGACAGAAAAAAGAATATATATATATATATATATATATATATATATATATATATATATATATATTTAAATGTGAATGACTCAACCATTTTGCACAACATTCCTTCACCTGCAAATCCATATTGTGAAGCTCCAGGTTTTGCAACTCTACAGAAAGGCCACCTTCTTGTTGCATTGGAAGGTGGGGCTGGATGCTTGGAGCAGGAAGGAGAGGCCGTGGTAAGAGGCCTTGACTGATGTCCACTCTACTCTGAACTTCTGCCAGTTCCAACCTAAAATTGAAATTGATGTTATGGCATCAGAATAATCAAATATATTTACAAATGCTGAGGCCAGCAACTTATTATAGTCCTGATGAAGGTGATTTAAAATAACAGGTTTATATTTTGCACTGTGAAATCTGCATGTTAAACTGGCTTTGGTCCCGACTTTATCAGAGAATTTCTTTTGTTCAACATATCTTTTGTGCTAAAAATGCAGAAAAATTTAATGCAACTGTTGTTTGCCAGAGTGCTTGTTAAAGGAAGCGTGTACTAATAAAAAGTCAAAGCATAATAAGTTGAGGGTGCACTGTGAACATAGGTATTTTATTTTTGTTTTGATTGTAATTTGCTGATAGATTTCCAATACATTAAAAAAGCAAATTGATATTTTTTTAAAAGTTTTTTAAACAATAATTTATTTTCATTGACAAGAAATGCACACTACAGATGCTAAAGCATACAAACTTGACCCATTCAGTAACTTCATAAAAGAAAAAAAAAATGATATACAGTAAAAATTTAAAATAACTACTTCCATTGTTAAATTATCTGCAGCTAATAAAGCAATTTTTTTAGCATTTCTGACGCATTTTTTTAACTCACAACCTTTTAAATACTGTGCCAATGGTGATCAATCAATGTGTACCTAGCTAAGTTTTTCACTTCATGCATAGATCAGATGTTGGTTTTTCAAGTAAAACTTTCTTTGTCTTTGCTTTTTTAATGACACACATGAAAAGATTTTAAACATAATTATTATTTCTACTTTTATCACTGATATAAAGAAAAAAAAAGTAGAGATTTAATTTGCTTATTAATGTTATGAGTAGTGATGAGCTAGTAACACCTCATCTATGCTCTCTACTAATACAGATCTAAAGAGGCTCCATTTGGTGATTACTTTAAATTTTGTTCTGCTCACATAAACCATTCCCTAAGCGGTGATTTCAGACTTTTAGGACCTTGTCCACTTGGGCACTGATGGCAGGTAACCACCCCTGCCACAGACGGTCCCTGCAGATTTTTGGAAGTGTTTTCAGACCTCCACAAAATTTATGTGCACCAGTATTGCTGACATGAGAAAGTAACCAAACTATAATAATCCTGATTTTGAGAAGCTTCTTCACAAAACTAGGAGATATCCAAGAAAATTGTGTCTCCTTTTTACCTGTGTGACTCTCTCTGCTGCTCTAGCTCTTTTGTGAGTTGAACAACTTGCTCTTGCAAAAGAGAGGAGTCTCCTGTTGAGCCTCTTTGGAAAGCTGTCAAAGCTGCCTGATTTTGCATTACCAATTCCTTTAAAGCATTTGGAGAAAAAGAGACAATTGGGTCATTCTACAGAAATCAGTGATAAAAGGATAATTCTTTCCCAACGTCTAATTTTTGTGAGTTTAAACTGAGCTGGCAAATCACTTGTTGCAGGAAAAATTATTGCATCGGAAATTTTAAAACAATGCATTAAACCTCTAGTGGCATGAAGGGACTTTAAAAAATTTTTTAGTTCTGACTTACGTTGATATTACTGTGTTTGTGTGTATGTCTGTATACTTTCTTTTTTTTTCTTTTTTATGAAGCTTACACGAAAGCTCTCAAAAGAAAAAAATTGATCAAAATCAATGTCCTGACTTTCAGAATAACATGAAAATAAGATTCCCAACTTTTGCAGAGTTTTTTATTACCTCTTTGAAGCATATCTGTAACAAAATTTTGCTGTCCAAATTTTAATTTATTTTCACTTTTTGCAGAATCATCAAAATAATATCAAGGAGTCATAAGGCATCAATATTTACTATTTCAATTTTATCTATGACTTCTATTAGCCTTTTTTCTTCAAATACTATATGCATTACTTTCTACTTTGATTTTTCAATCTTTTTTTTTGCTCTGAACTATATCGTTATCTTTCAAATCAATAATTTTACAGCTCTTCATAGCAATTATGGCTAAACAGTAAAATGCCGTATCTTTTTTCACTCACTCGACATGCCGCCCTTGCGTGAGGCTTCATCCTAAGATCAGGCTTTTAAAGAGACCTGTGGCTCACCAGGAGCCTCTAGTTCCAAAATACTAAATTTTACATTAACTTTTTTCATTCAGTTAGAAGTGATACGTTTATGAAACAAAACAAAATATAGATTTTACAGGACAAGATAAGAAGTATAGCAATCTAAAATTTTAATGGTCAAACCAAACTGGACTGTAAAGCAACAGTGGACATATACATGTGCATTTGGAAAGAAAGAGAGAAGGGTTTGTGGTGGTGTAGGAGGTAATACTGAGACAATTATGTGCTTGTGTACATCCTACACACCATATCTTCGGCAGAAATGATTTGATAGCATTTAATGATGACATCAAAGAGCTGAATGAAGGAATCTTAGAGCATTAAAGCAGACTGACTCACACAGCAGGGGCTACAGAAAAACTTAAAACCTAGAGTGTTTTCAATTGTATCTTAAAATGAAAATGACATGCATAGCATGTTTTGTCTGCAGCTAAATGAAATAAAACAAAAGCTGATAAGTAAATTATCTTGAGTGTAGTCCTAAAGAGTCCAATGGTTAATACAAACTTACGAGAGAGACAAATTTTAAGGGTTGTTTTTTTTCCACTTTTTAGATTGCTTTTTTCAAAATCTTATATTTCCTCAAAAAAAGAGGTTCAGACTGTTTTACAGCTTTAAAATAAACAAAATGAGACTCTTGACTTATTATGACTCCAGACAATTATACACCATGCAGAAAATTGAAAATAAATTGTCATGCCTTTTATCTGTACAAAAAATGGAACCATGCCAATATATACTTATATGACAAGAACCGTGTTTGTCTTCTTTCAGCAACATCAAGAATGTTAAGTGTAATTTAATATGGTTCCAATACCATTTTGAACAAAAAATATAAAGAATGAAAGAGAAGTAAAAAAAGAAAAAGTTACTTCTTGTACTCAGTACTTCATGTTTATTTAAT
>BLXT01000825.1:2775488-2787034 GCA_019648995.1 Plakobranchus ocellatus | reverse complement strand
TCTATGAAAATTTAAATTTAATGTTAACCTTATTTGTCAAATATCACATTAGATTTTGTTGGAAGTGAAGTCTTTTTTTTTTAGTCAAAGACTATACAAAACATGTCAAAATTTATATCTGAACAAGAGAATATGTTTGTGAATTCACTTCGAAATAACGGTATTCAAAATATTACTAGCTTCCTGTATTAAAACAGATCAGGCCTTTTGTTTTTAGCAATGCCTTTAGTTAGATTTTCTCATTTCCTTCCCTATCTAGCTTGGTACACCAGAGATTTGTTAAAAATTTGATTGGCATCCCCTGAATTTTATTATTTTCATGAAATCGCCAAATAACTCTTTTCTTCATTCAGCAATTAATTAGTCACAGCTGCTTCTTTTCACACTGACTGGTGAAATTATCACACTGCATATTCTAGACCTACTTTAAAACATGTGCCAAAACGGCTAAAAAAAATATTATAGTTCTTTGCCTGGCAAATTTGCACAACTATTCACAAATTTAAGTAATAATACATCCTAGGTAGATAACAGATTTTGAATAATACTCTTTTCATTGGATATTTATAAGCGTCGTACCTCCACAACTTCTTCACCGTTGTGCCCTGTTGCCTGCTGACTGCCAGCCTATTCATGTTAAGATTGGAGAAATAAAGGGATCAAATATATACACATCAGTTTTTATACAAACAGTTCACAGCGCAATACATCAGAATTTGATAGCACTTCATGCTTCAATTCTCCTGCTTGAGATCAATAGCACTAGTTTCAAGATATGATTTTGCTTCAAAACCATACATTTTTCTGAGGCCCCTTTAGATAAAATACAATGGCACCAAACAGTTTGATTGACTTGATAAAAAAATTAAGGAAAAAAGTAACAAGATATCAAATTTTTAGGAGATTAAAAAAGAGAGGATGATAAAAACAGAAACACAAGTGTTGAAAAATTGATAAAAACTGACAAAGAAAACCAGAATGATTGTGTGCCTTTTCAAGAAGACTTAAACTCTTACAAAGGGCAAGCAATAAATTTAAAAAATAACATGATTTTTGTGTCTTGTTTTCATCAAGGAAAAAGAATCATGCAATTGCTCTTTTCCTAAAAAAAGTTTCTTGAAATAAATTTTAATTTTAAGCTTCAGCTTTAAGAAATCTTAAGGAATAGTCATACATATTCAAGGGTAAAACTCAAATTTGGCCTGAGCAACAAAAAAATCGATGCACTACACATAGACATGTCACAATTCACAGGCAGGTGGGTTTTTCTCTACCCATCTTTGTCTGAAGCAGAAACACTCAGTCACATAAGCAACTACATTCATTGTACACTCAAAGCTGAAAAACCTGTTATGAATGTCCTTTAGCCATACCTGATTACCCGGAAAAGTCTACTGTGGCTGAAATGCAATTATTTATTAGTGCGTGCTTAGTGGCCAAAGCTGTGAATTACATTTTTTTCTCACTTGAACATATTCAGCTTATGTTTTGACACACAGACATATGGAGCAGAAAAAGGATCTACAGCACTGACCTTTCTCTCAGTGTTCCACTCTTTAGTTAATGCAGTTACCTCCTGCTGATGACTGTGCTCCTTTGTGAAAACATTTCTCTGGTGCTCCGTTTTCAGCCTACCCTGCTGCTCCAGTAGCTCTTGGTGATGGTTGCTCTTTAGAATTTGAATTTCTGTCCTCAGCTCAAGCAGTTCCTGTGCTTTAGATTCTTCCAAAGCCTAGTGTTGATAGTAAAAGTAAAAATTTGATTATTGAACTTGTTTTAAAAAAATGTTTTCTCCTTAGTTTAAAAAAAAATGAGAGTTGATTGAACACAATTATTCACTTCGGTTTCATATTTATATTGTTTTTGGGTCTAAAATGTCAAAAAGTATGAGAACTGTTCTTGTTTCTTTCTACTTGCATAATTTTAAACTCATGGAGAGAAGAGAAAGAAATGTATTTTACAATAGTATAAACAGGAAAAAAAAAATAAAAATTGTAAAAAACTTGCAACACATTACCTTGACTTTGGCTTTGTACTCTTGGTGGAGCTCCTCTATTCTCTCATCCCTTTCTTTGATTTCTTTTTGAAATTCCTCCATATCTTCACGATGTTCGCGTAACAAACCTTGCTCACCTCTCTCACTCTTTTCTGGATGTGCAAAAATATTTCTTTTGTCACAAAGGTTGTGTGTAAAAATTTTAAAATAGCTGTTTGATGGAACTGGGTGAGGAGATATCATGGTATTTAATTCATAACGACATGAAACTTTTTAGTTGTTTAAGTTTCTTACAATACTTATGCAAAAGTATGTACATTGAAATAATAAGACTTTATATTTAAAAAAAAAACCTGACACATACTGCTGTACATGGGGTAGAAAACATTCATTTAAAGAGCAACTGTTCAAGCCTTCAATTTACTCTTAATTATTTTATTAATGTGGTCGATTCCATACTTGGTAAACAGGCAGTGTTCTATGAGTCAAATGTCAGATTGGAAACATTCACACTTTTGATTTACTCAGCAACCTTTCTCTACGAACTTTTTCAATGATGAAAAATAGTAAAAATCTACGTTTATTCTATATCAAAGTGTAAGCATTGGTTTAAAAAATAAATATAAAATTTTGCATTAAATCGCTTTTTCTCAAAACTGTAGTTTGCAGCATATTCAATTAAAAGATTGATTTCCAGATTTACCCTTCAAACTTCCATTCACATTCAAACTGACAAGGTGAATCTCCTTATACAGTGTATTTACCTGAAAGAAAGTTTTTTTCAAAACTAACATATATATTCAACTGATAATCATTATTAAAATCAATCGACAACAAATCAAGCAATCAGAAAAATTACAAAGCATCTTGATAATTTTGCATCTTACAAAATCAGAAGCACTTACCAACTGCCTCTCTTATGGTGTCTTCAAACTCACGCTCCTTTTCTGCCAGTTGCTGATTCATCTCCTTGGCCAGTTGTTTCACAGCTGCTGAATGCTTCCCTGCTTGCTCCTCCATGGCTGCCTGGTGTTCTTCTTCCATCCTGGCTTGAAGAGAGGAGAGCTCTGTGTTCTTCTCTTCTACCAGTTTCTCCATTTCCTGTACCTGCTTTTCCTTCAAAGTCTCCATTTGTGCTTCAATCTCAGAGATCTTTGCCTGCAGGGACTCTATTTCCTTGTTTTGTTGCATGTGGCTATCATTACCTAAAGTCTCCAACTGGGAAAGTTTTTCCAACAGCTGATTCCTTTCAGAGGTAAGTGTAGATACTTGTTCATTTAATTGTGCTTCAGACTCTCGCAAGCTTTTTTCTGTTTCAATGTACTTATCAATGACTTTCTGTTTGGCAAGCACAGTTTGCTCTGAATTCTCTTTAACAGACAGGACTTCTTGTTCGTGAGTTGCTACTAGTTTCTTTTTCACTTCTTTCAGCTCATTGAGCTCTGAGGTTACAGAATCCAGGGACTGTTCTAATCTAGCAATAACCTCTTTTTGTTGATTAACTAAAGAGTTCTTTTCTTCCTGAAGTTGTTTCTTCACCTGAGAAATGTAAGCTTCAGCTTTTTTCTTATACTCTGCAACTTTTGAGCTGCTTTGCGCCTCTAAGCTTGCAGTTGTATCAGCTAATTCTGCAGCATGACTTTTCTTCAGATCAGTAAGTTTGTCTTCATGGTCCTGGCGCATTTTCAGAGCAGACTCCTGACCCACTGATAACTTCTCAGAGAGATCTTTGATTTGTTCCTCCAACTCTGACTGAGTATTTTTAGACTGCGATGTAATTTTACAAAGCTCCATCTCAAGAGCTTCTTTAGCTGAAATGAGTTCTGAGATTCTATTTTGCTGTAGGTTAGTTTCTGACTGCAGGGTTTCCATTTCTGATATTGACTCATTTGCTGACTGGACTTGGCTTTCAAGCTCTTTCCTATTGTTCTGAGTTTCTTCCAGCAGAGCCTGTGTGTTTTTTAAAACTTGTTCTAAGCTGCTGTACTTCCCATCTTTTTCTTGCAGTTCCATTTCATGCTTCTCTTTGATGTCATTCTGGCTTTTGGTGAGTTCTGCAACACTGATTTCTAAATGCTCGATTTGTGTCTGCTTCTCTTGCACCTGCTCACTTAGCTCCTTTTCTTTTTCAACAAGACTTAGCTGAGAGGTTTGCAGTAGAGCTTCTGCTTCTGCTAGCTTGCTATTTATTTGAGCACATGAAGTTTGAGTTTCTTCCAATATGAATTGCATGTTTTTCTCACTCTCTGCCATATCTTTGGTCAGTTTGCCTATCTCGACATCTTTAGACGCAATGGTTGACTTCATCTCAGCAACCTTGTGCTCTAAATCCACTATTGTCTCGTGTGACAAGCCTGAGTTCTCCTCTAACTGCAAAAGACGGGTGTTAGCCCTGGTGAGTTCTTCATTCATCTCTGCCTTTTCAGTCCTCTCTAATTTTAGATTACTCTCAAGCTCTTCAATGGTGCTTCTGGCCTGAGCCTGTGTTTCCTTCCATTTAACCATAAATTTCTGCTTGAGTTCTTTTGCTCTCTGCTCCTCTTGTTCTTTGAATTGTGCCAGTTCTGCTTGATGTGTCTGTAACTGGGCCAATAGCTTTTCTTCCGCTTCTTTTACTTTTGCTTGCAGACTGGCTTCAAGCTCTGTGGAAGAAGCCTGCGCTTGCATCTGGACATCACTTAGTTGATGCTGGAGCATGTCCACCTGTTGTGTGAGATCTGCTTCTCTCTGTTTTACATGTGCCTGGCTGTTTGCAAGTTGTGTCTGTAGGTCCTTTACAGTGCACTGATGCTGGTCAGTCTGTTCCTGGCATTGCTTTTCAAGAGCCTGTACTTGGAGATTTAAATTTGACTCGCTACTTATGAGCTGGTTAATTTGCTCATTGAGTTGTTTTGTCAAAGTTTCTGATTCTTGTCTATGCTTATCCTCTAGTTGTGCTAAAACTGATTCATGGTTCTCTTTCAAAGACTCTAACATTGTTTCATGGTCTTTCTTGAAAGAGGTGAATTCACACTGCAACTCACTTAGCTCATCTGATTTTATTGTTAACTCCTTTTCTAATTTCTCAATGCAGCTTTCTTTTTCTCTGGTGCTATTTTCCAAAGAACTCTGAAGCGCAATTAGAGTGCCTTCCTTTTGCTGAGAAAGGTCATTGACAGATTTTAGCATCTCTTCCATGGATGCACGCTCTAACTGAATCTGATTCAATCTTTCTCCCATCTCAACACTCTGTGCATCTCTCTCCTTTAACTGGATCTGCAGCTTTGTCATGGATTCTTCCATTTCAGCAGCAAGAGAGTTCTTCTGCGTTTCAAGCTGGTCAGCTCGTTTTGTTTCTTGCGCCAACTGTTTATGAAGGTTCTCTTGTTCAATGGTTATGGTGCTGGCCATTGCTTCAAGCTTAGACTCTTTTTCTGCCAATTGTTCTGTTAGTGTTTGGACCTCTGCGCTGAGTGACTCCCTTGCTTGTCTGTCTGAAAGGGATGTTTCATTCATTGATTCTACCATCTGAGATAATGACAACACTCTTGCATCTCTTTCCTCCAGCTGGGATCTAAGGGACAAAACTTCTTCACTGTATTTCTGCTCCTGCTCGGCTAATTTTTCTACTCTTGCCTGAGATTCTTGCAATTGATTTTTAACACGGTCTGCTTCTTGTTTTATTTGCTCCATCCCAGAAACTTGGTGCTGAAGTTTGTCAATTTGGTTCTGAAATTCTAATGTCATTGATTTTAGAGATGTTTTATGAGTATCCTCCAAATCTTTATGCTTTCCTTCCCAATCTTTGTTTAATTCAGCCACTTCCGCAAGGTGCTTCTCTTGTTGTTCTCTGAGCTGCTGCTCTTTCAACTGCTCTAAGTTTTTGGTGACATCTTCAATACCTAAGTCCTTTTGCGAGGTAAGCTGTTTCATTTGTTCCTCATACTGGGCATCCTTCTGTGAGATGACAGTCTCATAATGCTGTTTCAGCTTAGTCATCGCCTCTTTCAAAGAGCTTTTTTTCTGCTCAAACTGATCCTTGAGTGATATTTGCATCTGCTTGACCTCCTCATCTTTTGTTTTAAGCTTTTCTTCGTAATCATCCACAAGGTTCTGTTTTTCCTGATCATGTCCCTTCTTGCTCTCTTCTAACTGCTCAGTAAGTGAGTCTTTCATATCCTTCAGGCCTTTTATCTTGGCATTTGCTTCAGCTTTTAATTTCTCAAACTTTTCTAAAGATTTGGCTAAAGAGGCTTCAACTTCCTCCTTACCCTGGCTTTTATTTTTCAGCTCTAACTGGAGTGCCTCAATCTTTGTCTCCAATTCTTTCACATAATTGCTGTTGTCGTCCAGAACTGATCGAATGGCCATAATCTCATCATCTTTAGACACAATTATTTTGTTCAGATCCGAATGCTGCTCAGAACGTGTCTCTATCTGTGCTAGAAGTTCTGCCACCCTTGCCTCCAGCTCTTGCTTTTCATCTGCAGACTTTTTTACAAAGGCAGTATGTCTTTCATGAAGTTTCTCATTCAGCTCCTCCTTTGATGCCTTAAGATCTGCCACAATATCTTCTAACTTTGTCAATTTCTCTTCAAGGTCAGCCTTCTCACTCTGCACAGCATCTTGACACTGCTCCAGCCTTTGAATCACCTCTTTCAGCTGAACCACTTCCATATCAAGCTCTTTCGATCTGTTCTCTACAAAATTTTTCTCTGTCATAATTCCCTCTAAGCTTTTCTCTAGTTCCAAAATCTTTGCCTCTTTTTCAACCAAAGTTTTGCTCTCTTGCTCAAGTTTTTCCTGATTTTGCAAGGATTCAGAAGACTTTTTCTGCAGATCATCAGCCACTTGACTTTTTTCTGCTTGAAGAGATTGAAGTTGGTGTTGGAGGGTGGCCACCTCTGCTCTCACACCAGTTAATTCCTCGCACAAAATGTCAGTTTTATTGTGTAGTTCAGTGTTTTCATCTTTCAGTACATTTGATTCACTATGCAATAATTCTTCTGCTTTTTTCAAGCTGTTTACACTCTTTATCAAATCCTCTCGTTCATTGAATAATTCTTCAAGCTTTCCCTTTGATTCTCCCTGAGAGGATTCAATCTGGCAGAAAATGAGAGTATTTAATAAATGACAACAGTGATTTGTAAGAGAAAACTAAAATAATGCCTAAACAACTACAGTTACAAATAGTTGCCAATCTTTCTAACCAACCAGGTTTTCTTCAGGATTTTATCCTGATCCTAAGCATTACTAGCTTTAAGGTTTTGTGTATAGAGACAAACGCAGTTGATTTGGTTGAACTTATTCTGCCTTCATCAAATTCTTCTACATATTTTTGTCTACATATTTATAGGGAATAGAACTTGAGGTAGCAACAACAATTGTATTTTTTCAATGGAGATCATCTACTAAAAATATCCTTTTAGTAAAACTCAAATATACTTAAGGTAATTATAATACAATTTGCATGAATGATAAAGAAAAAAACCAGGACAATCTTTTACAGGTTTCTTTGAATTAATTAAATAAGGAATATTCTTACCTGTTCTTTCAATCTTGCAATCTCTTCTTGGCTTTGTGAGAAATTGGTCTGCATGCCTTGAATCTGAGCCTGAGCTGTAGAGAGTTCTGCTTCAGCAGCCTCTAAAGATCTCTGGAGACGCTCAGTTTCCTCAGCTTTGCCATTTACAGCTGCACAGAGTTCCTGATTGGGTTTGGAAAAAAACAACATCTCATGATATGTAAATAAAGGCAATCACTTACATAATTATCTTGTCCTGTCACGCTAAAAAAAAATCTTGAAATTGAAAATCATGATAAAATGTTTAAAAGCGGCCAAAAATAATATCTAAATTCATCTCACAAAAGTTTTAACTTTGGCCTATCAAAGGTTTAAAGTATTTATGCTTTCTAAATGTGCATAAAGCATTTCAAAATTAAAAAGCTGGCTGACATTGCCACCATTACATTTATGTTATACCTGTAATGAGTAAGCCTGGCACAAAACAACCTGACTTGAAACCTTACTTTGATTTCATGGCAAAGAGAAACAAAACTAGTAAGACTGCTAAAGAAACCAAACAGTGTAATAAAAGAAACACAAAGGCATAATTTTTTTTTCTAAAAAATAGGTTTAGGCGAATCACTTACAAAAACTAATGTCTTAGCAAAATAAAGCTAAGATTGATAAAAATGCAAACAAAATGCAGATCTTATCCTCTGATCAATTCAGTGGAACCAACAAGGTATCTCATGTGGCAAAACAACTGAAGAATCTTTTAAGACTTTTTAAGAAGCAAAATAAACTTTTGGCACATATCTAACTACAGTGAACTGAATTGTCAGTATCATCATTATCATTTTTATAGTAGTAATACCAATCAAATTTTCTTTTTAACTTTGTCACTATTTTTATGGCTATTTTATTTTTAAGTTTTGGAGAAGGGACAAAAAGCTGCTTTCTTACGGTGGGCAACCTGCATTAAGAGGCACAGAAATCACATTAAAAATTAATGCCATCTACTGTGGAATTGACTTTCATTTCTAGATTTACAAATTTTAGATTTGCCCATTGAATACTGGCAACACATGTATTGAATCAGATCCAAATGCATGTCAAAACTAGGTTTCACACATTTAAAACCATCAACACATTCCAAGCAAAATTCTGACAGTGAACTTTTTAGAAGTGGAAAAAAAGGATGTAGCAATGTTGAATCTGTACCTCGGCATCAGCATTGAATTTTTTTTCTTGAATCATTAATAAACTGGAAAATCAATTTCAATACTTTTTTTCTTGAACAGTCAAGTTAAATATCCTACTCATAAGCTCAAAATAGTGCAGGAAAAAAATGAAATATCTACATCAGATTCACAGCACATAAGAGGTTGACTCAGTACAAAAATGTATAGCCTTAAGAAAAGGGCTGGATCAATCACAAAAGAAAAGAAAATTAGCCTTATAGTCTCAGTTTTAATCTAACTTCAATGAGAATTGCTTGATTTTTCACCTCAATCTGAAGCTCATGCTCTTTTGCTTTCTTGTCTTGTTCAGCTGTAACTGTGGCCAGCTGTTCTAGTGTTGTACTTAGCTCTTCTTTAGCGGCTGAAAGCGATGCTCTGGCTTCCTCTGTCTGAGCTTTGCTCTCCTCTAGCAATGAACCAAGCTCTAAGCGCACTGCTGAAACCTGGCTCTCACTCTCAGATGATGATTCCTTCAAGAATATTAAGTTAATTCTTCTTAATTTAATAAAAATATACACCACTTTTCCAGCTCTCTAGATATTTTGTTCCAAATTTAGGATTTAGGATGTAACTTTTTAGAAAACTTTTTAATAACAATGATAATTTTTTTTTTGGTAAAATTGTTTATGACGGGATATGTTGTTAGCTTTATCTAAGTTGAGCAAGAAACTTTTTGAAATTTGAAAATCCGTCAATGAATAAAAAAGGTATAAATTTTTTTAAGAAACTTTTTATCGATAACCTTGAAAGAATAAAAAACCTCCGAAATATGAATTTTTTAATAAATTTTTGGAAACTTAGAATTTTAATTCTCTCTCTTATTTTGACAATACATGCTCAAAACTTGGCAACCTTGTTTAATTTTTAATGCTGAGAGAATTTTGAGCATATAATTTAATGACTATAAGATTTGATGTGAATTTTAATATGCACGTTGCTTTTGTTGCAGGTTTTGTCTCAAATTTTGGATTTGCTTATTTTCCTTACATATCTTGTTAATTCCATTTATAATTCAATGCAACATTCCTTCCATTATTTTTCTTTTTACTAAGCAAGGAGTTGAGACTTTTATTTTCTATGGTTTATCATAAAGGCTTCTCACATTATCTAGTCTTTTTTTTTTTTTGCAATGGCTTTTACTGATTAATATTTTAATAAGAATCTGTGACAAGGCAACTGATTTTACGCTAACAAACATAAAATTCTCACTTGTAAACTTTGTTCTTGGGCATCTTGCAAAGCTTTGATTTTCTGTTGGTGCTCCTGTTTCAAAACCTCAAGTTTTTCCTTGGCTTGGTTTTCCAATGTATTATGCTGTTCTTGTAATGCTGCTTGATGTGTTCCTTCTTTTTTCTCCATTTGAGACTTGTGTTCAGCCTCCAAGGATTTTAGTTTCTCTTGCAGCTCTTTAAGTTGTAGCTCTGTGTCTTCTTGATATTTAGATAATTTGTTCTGCAGCTCAATCTTCTCCTGATGAAAAGAAAGATAAAACTCATTAAGTGATAAATAATAACACTTTTGAAAGTTTGGGTTTTAGCAACAACAACATCAACAAAAAGAATGTCTCATCATAACTAACTGTTGTACTCATTTTGTCAAATGGGTTTGCATTTTTTTGAATACATGAATAAATTCTTCAAAAGAAAGAAAATCACCTAAGTTTTTTTTTTTTTTTTTTGTTGAATTAGTTCATTTTTCATAATAATATCACAGAATTTGTAGAGATCACACAGATATGTGCACAGATATTTTATAAAGTAGATTGCGTTTGAAAAGAATGCCGACATTTTCTTCAATAAAACTAAATGTTTATCAATGAGATGATAAATTAATGAACACAAGGAAAAGTACATCATATTTTTCAAGGTAAAGAGTTGTATCAGACACTGGCCCTGAGATGCATTTTTTGGTCTAGACACTCAATTTCTTTATGTTTTGAGACAATAATTCAAATTTGAATGACCTTTATAGAGTAAAAAATATGAGAAACAAAACACAAGCTTTTCAAATAAAAAACCAGTCCAAATAATGCATAGGTCCCAAATTACATATACTTAAATCTTTTATGTCCTATTAAAACTTCTTTCGATAAAACAATTGATTCTGAGTCCAGATAGATCTGTTTGAGGGTAAAGATACTCTGAAAAGCATCAGTTTTTTAAAATTGTTATTTTGCCATTTCAAATTCATTATAACTGAAGATTAATCCCAGTATACTCCAAACTATTAGCTTAGAGAAAAAACGCACTGAGTTGAGCACTTCAATGTTCCTGAGAAGCTCATCCTTCTGCTCATCTAGGCCAGTAACTGCTGCCATTTTCTGTAATTCCCTCTCCTCCAAAGCGAGCCTAACCTCTGCCTCTTTTTCTTCCATTTTCTTTCTCATTTCCTCTTGAAGGTTGCTAACTGTAACATTCTTCTCTTTTTCCTTAATGGAGAGAACAAAAAAAAAAAAGGTTTAGAATACATAAAAATAAGCTTCAATAATGTACATGATCAATCTTCAGAGACTTGATACTGGCTTTTATTTTATTTTATTCTCATTGTTTTAGATATTGGAATTTTCAAAAATTTCATGCATTCTTTCGGTAAAGGCAGGCTTTAGATAGTTTTAGACAATTTAAAAAACTCACTTGTTATAGATACATTCACAAGGTAACATTTTTGAAATTTTTACATGGCACTTAAAAATAGACCCTACTCAAGAATTAGGCTTGAGGATCTTTGCTGTATAGTATTTTAAAGAGGAGGACACTGACAATTCAATGCTTACAGAATGCACATAAGTGTATGAATAACTACACAAAAAAAAAAAAAAAAAAAA
>BLXT01000825.1:2750554-2773730 GCA_019648995.1 Plakobranchus ocellatus | reverse complement strand
TGAAAATAATGGATTCATTGAGAGTTAACTAAACTTTCTTATTCCAAAATAAGTAAAAAAGAATACAAATACCACACTCCCAGAAACAAATAATTAAGTTTAAGGATCTTGAAGAGCGCAATGGTGGTTGAAGGAAATGAAATTAACATAATAAAAAAATGCAAGCACCAACTCAAACTCATTTGTGAGTACTGTATGTTGTTCAAATATGTTCTTTGAGTTGGTGGTTTCATTCATTTAGTTCAACCCAGACAAACCAAGAAATTTATATAAATTATTTGCACTAACCAATGTCTGAAGGAGATCATTGTGGGCTTCTTCTTGAGCTGCCATCTTCTGGTTCCAAATTGTATCTCGTTCTTCTAGAGCTGCTAACACTTTTTCTTTTGTAACCTTTTCTGATTCTTCCTGAAAAGCAATATATTGAATCCTTTCAAATCAGTTGGGAAAAAAAAAAGGAGCCAGTTGATTATGCCTGCAGTGTCACAAAAAAATGAAATACTGAAAGTTTGGACAAGCTGCTAGAGGACATAGAAATCAATGAAAAATATCCTAAGGAAATGGGCTCTTCCCCCTTCTTAGGCACTATTATCCCCTAGGATGGAGGAAATGTCAAGGCTCAAAAAAGTAAAGCAAGAGGAGCTTTCACTAATTGTCTGAACACTAGGATATATCAACCCCAACATCAACAGAGTCATGCTCTACGGATCAGAAAGATGGGGGCTCACCAAAGGAACCCTACACAAGACATCCATCAACCGCAACTTGAAGAGGATCCTGAAGACTCATTAATTTGATTAAGTCAGAATAAAAAAGCTACAGAGAAGGACAAAAAGATAATAAAGAGTCGAAGTTGAAATTAAGAGCAGATCTAGGGAGATGGCGTACCATGAGAAAGCCAGGGGCAAATATGACTTGCCAAGCATTGAGGTGAAACTTATAGGGGAAAAAGAAAAGAGGAAGAACAAAGGGCGCATTAAGAAGGGATATGGAGACAGAACTGAAAGAGATGGGAATCTTTTGGACACAAATGAAGGTATTGGCCCAAGACAGGGAAGGCTGGGGAGATTTTGGTAGTGGCCTATAAACTTATGTGGGATAAATTAGACTGAGTATAATGATGATAATAACACTATTTTTCTTCCAAATATATAGACTCCACGTGTCATAGAGAGCAACCTTAAATACATACAAATTTACCTCGAAAAAAAGTATAACTCACTTTAAATATCATGGATGAAATTTGACATAATACAGGGAGAATATCACACATCACATCATTATCCAGTGTTCTGTATATCTTTTCCTGCTTCAACAGGCTTCACTTTCTCGAGACACTTCAAGAATCATTTTAATAAGAAAAATATAGAAATTGTTTAATAAGAAAAATACGAAAAGGCTGAAAAAATTGTATCAAAATAAAAAAAGTACTAAATGCCTTAGATTAAATGCTAACAAATTTTAATTACCAACCTGCATGACAGAAAAAGCCTCAGCTTTGCCCCGCTTCAAGTCAGCCAGCATCTTTTCTTTTTCCTCCTCCATGCTTTGCTCTGCCAGGCGAATTTTCTCCTCTGCCTGCTCTATGACTTTCTTTTTATCCTCCTTAAGTTTGCGCATAATCTCACGAGCCTTTTCAAGCTGTTCTTTGTCTGTAAAAATTTTAAAAATTAAAAATATTAAAATCAAATAAAATTAAAATCAGGAAACAGAAACAAAAATGAAAAAACACCTATTGTAAATCTGATATACACGAGTAAAATTAGATATTTACCATAAATTAAATGGATCATCCTTTGGACATATTTTACAACTTTCAAACTACATAAATGGAATTGTTAATATTGACCTTTCATAAAGTGATATACGAACAAAATAAATTTTTATTGCAGTAATTTCAATGAAAAAATTCACCCAATGGAATCAAAAGTAAAAGAGAGTTTTAAACTTACTACACAACAATAAATATACCATCAGAGGCACAATGCGTTCTGAGTGACAGATTCAAAAAAATATTTTAAAAAAAGACCTATGCTAGATGGATTCTTTTCTTTAGAATATGCATAAGAATATTTTTCATTTTAGTTATGTACATACTCGTTTTTTGCAAGTCCTCATTTTCATTGCTCAGCCTTTCTACTTCTAGCTTAAGGTGATTGCTCTCCCCAACACCTCCTTGCAATTGGGATTTCAATTGCTCTATCTCTGCATCTTTTTTCTCCATCTCCTCATGCACCTGAATGGTGAGTAAGAAAATAAGATCAATATATAATTCATGTCTCAACTCTAATCAACTTTTTCATCATTATTCATGTTAAGAAATCAGATCTCAAACAAGATATCATACAGGTCCTTTAATAGCTTACTTTGTTAACATAATAATATGACATAAATTTAACAAGGCTACACCAACAGCTATGTCATAAATTGGTATCACTCTAAAATTTATAATTCTGTTATATTATAAGAAAATTAAAGAAAATCACAGCATCACTGGAACATATTTTTGAGAAATAAGTCTAATCTAGACCAAGTTTAGTTTAACAGTGCCATTATTATTTTTATCTTTGTATACCAATTTTAGATCTATAAAACATCTAGAAGGTTTCAAAGTGCGAAAACATTGATTACTGGAAGTTATTAATAAAATTAGAGACCAGATAAGCTTGGGATGCCACTAAAAACTTCCAGAAATGTTTACATATTTGTGAGGAGATAAATGAAATTTCTTCTCTTTTCTGGCATCAGTTGTTTCATTGTAACTTAAAAAGTGAAAAAAAACAACAGACGAAATATCCAAGTATAATTGTAATGAAAGTAATAAAAATAAAGACAAGTTATAAATGAATGATGCTTACATTATGCAATCTATACATCAAGAACCAAGGAAAATAATACTTTCATATCAACTAAATTATACAAGACCAACATTTGGCTCATGCTACATAGGCTACTGGAATTCCCCATACATGATGATATGCAAGATATAAGTTAAACTATTTTTTCATTACCTGTTGTTTGACACTAGCTATAGCCACCTCTCTGTCTGACTCAAGCTGCTCTATAACTCGTTTGGCTTCCTTGATCTGAGACTGGAGTTTGGCCACCTGCTCTGGAGTTTGAGCAGGGCTAGAAGCAGCCTTAATGGATACATTGTGGAAAGAAAATCCTTTATTGTCGAGTTTGAATTTGCATCAAATGAAGGTACTGAAGTATGTAGCATTGCAGCACTGTATGCAGAATGTCAATGAGAAAGCAATCAAGATACTAAACTCTTACATCAAAGCTTTTTTAGTCTCTCTACATCACAGTGGTCTTTACAATAAACTTTCTTCATTGAAAGTTTAATTCTATAAAAAAAAATAAATAAAAAAAAACAGTATATTTAAAGAACTTTTTTTAAAGAGTGTCCTTACCATAGAGACCCCAATTTATAATGTCTGTTCTTTAAGCTATAATTTTTATACTCCCCTTGATTGATCAGAATAAAGTCCCCACTTAAGTGTCTTCAGTTTCAAAGACTATCATGTTGCTTTTTCATTTGTATTACTAAGAGTAGAAACTCAAAGAAATGTTTGAAGCCTTTTTGGAGAACAGTCAATGTGAACTGCAACTTTTGTTGATGTATTAAAGTCACAAAAAATCTGCCAACTTATTATGTTTCCACCTCTCCTCCCTCTGCCTTCTCCATCAACTCCCATGATCTCATTATTATTTCTAATATTTCAGAAGATAAAAAATCATTTGTAAATGACTAAAACCACAAAATACTAAATACAAAATAGCACAAATAATATATTTATTCTGTTTTTAATTTCACTCATTCAACTTACCTAGTTTTCAAAACTTGATACATTTATGAGAGCCAGTTGAATTGCAATTTTTCATTAGCGGTCATAAATTCATAAGAAAAATTTCAGACCCAAGGAAATTTTGCAATTGCCCTGAGTGTTATTCTATATTTAAGGTGTGGACATTAGATAAATTAAAAGTGCTTTCCACCTGCTGCTATTTCAGCCTCAGAATCTCTTCTTTGTATGCCATGTTCTTCATTCAAGTTATGTTTTTTTCCCCATTGCTTCACCTAGCTATTCATGACTCTATAGTTAAAAGGGAAGAATATATTTACCTTAGAATTAAGCTTAGCAAGCAGATCTTGCTTATCATGTGAGAGCTGTGTCACTTTTTCTTTGTAGTTGGTAATAGTTTCCTTACATTTTTGAAGCAAATTGTCCTGGCGTTTGATCTGGGTGAGCAATTTGAGGCAAAGATTTACTTGTTATACAAATGGTTCAAGAAAGGAAAAAGTAACTTGCAATGTGCAAGGATATGAAATATTTTCTAATACATATGTGATTAAAGAATAATTTCCTCACACACAAAAGCATCTTTCATGATATATATGCTAGTTTCTGGATAATCTGATCATGTTGCAATCATTTATTAAGAAATAAAAATAACTTAATTTCAAGGTCAATCAAAATGTTAGCAAAATGTTTCATACCATTTTTACTAAACAGAAAATTGTAAAAAAGAGGAGGAAACATTGAATCAAGCATTACTTTTGGTTGGAGTATGTTGAGGATAACACTACAATTTCGCCTGTAAAATGAATAAAAAAAAATACGGGGACACCTTGAATGGTTAAAAAAATTAAAATGAGTTTCACATTTGAGATAAATCAATGACCTTTGACTTCAAAAGCTCTATTTCCTCATTTTGTGAAATGTTGTCTTTGCTATCCCCTGCAGACTGTGGAGGAGGGGCTTCTGCCTTAGCTTGTGTTTCAACCAGTTTTTCTTGCAGCTCTGCTGGAACATCCTTGCCTTCTTTTATAAGATTTATCTGGGGAAAAAAAAACACACTAGAAACAAAACAAGACTTCAACTTACCCATAAAAAGTTAAGTCAAGTGTAGTCGCATACATTAAATTTACAGGTTGCAAAAAATCTTCTTCTGAGCATAAAACAGCTTGTAATTTTACTTTATTGACGGTTGAGACTGAAAATGAAAAGGATTTGTATTAAACTAGTACTTACTTGAGGTGTATAAAGCAAATAAACCAGTTAGAAAAACCCTGAGATATTAGGCATAAGCAAAAGAGTTTTAGACCATTAGCTCCAAATGAGAGCGAGATCTGCTGTAAGAGATACAAGGTCATTATCCACAAGCATGAGAAAATAGATTTTACAATTATGAGATGTGTGATGCAATAATTTCATGAAGGCACACATATTTTTTTCTCAGATTCCAACAGATAGACAGAGTGCCAGCACATGAATACTTTTTCAAACACCCCGACAGATAGAAAAATACAGACCAATAGAGAGACAGGAGCAGTTAGAGAGAGAAAAAAAATAAAGGGATAGATAGTTTGAGATATTTGCTTGGTAAAAAACCCCACTTATTTACACCCTTGATGCTCAAAGAATTGAACTTAATTCAAGGGCAGCAGCACAGACTCTCCCCTGTCTCCTATTGTTGGCAAACTTCAGCAGTAATTTTCAGAAGTGATTGCAGTCTTTCGAGACACTCAAGATCATTTTTTTACCTGCATTTTCATGACCTTGATGTACTCGTCTTTCTCATCCAACAGCAGCCGATAATTCTCCTCCAGGTCTCGCTTGGCTAACTGGTCTAATTGTATTTGCTCCCTAAGTTCAGCCATGCGACGGAAAGCCCTGTCCTGGCATTGAGCCATTGTTGACTGAAACAAAGGTGGAAATAAATTTCTTTGTAATACAAAAAAGTTCTTTCATTGCAATAAAGGGTTAAACTGCTTACTGACATATAATTCAATCAGAGTGAGGGAACAAAATTTTATCTGTGGAATTTGAGTTTGAAAGAATGAAATCATGAAAATATGTTATTCTCACTCTTTGTCAAAGAAACAATAAATAACTGCACTTCAGAAGCATTTTGCACTTTCTCCTGGTCACAACATGCTAGAGGATGAAATCTTTTGATCTTTCGGTTCTGATGTATTTAACTAGAACTTACACTTTAAGTTGTTTGCTCATTTTGGGAAAAAAAAAAGAAGTTGATCTTTTGTGATCATATGTGAACTACTCTCTCAACTTTTCTTCTTTTAGATGCCACTTAAAAGCATCATAACTCTCATATTTTTGAATTAAGATAAATAGGAAAGACAAATTTCAAAGAGCGATTTTATAGCAGCACTAGCAAGTAAAGGGTGAAATAAGAGAGGATATAATATTTTAACACCATTCAGGATTAAAATGAAATTAGTTATATTCTTATTTTGTGAAGTTTTGTAAATTTCTGAAATTTCACATATGGTCAATGAAGCGAAATAATATTTTTAAGAACAATGGTTATTATATAGCGTGTCAAGTTTAATTTTTTTTTTTTTTAACGGTTTCTTAAAAGAAAAGGGTAATATTTAAATAATTGCTATTCCACTTCAAAATTAAGGCATTGTTCAAGTAATTCACTTAAGTCTGCTCTGTTCATTCAATTAGTAAAGTACCAAATACCTTCAGTTTTTCTCTCTCTTGTAACATATCTTTGTAAGCTGTGGCAAGCTGTAGTAAAAAGAAGAAAATACCAACAAATATCATCCCACAAAACTGACCAAAATTATCTAATTTTGATTTAACACCAACAAACAATGTGAGACCCATTTAACACACTTCTTCATTTAATACATAATAAAACTGTGAGCTGTAAATAATATATGAAGTTTATTTGGTTTTAAAAATTGTTAAACCTTGTTCAGCAATATGAAATCAATTGTAGGGCACTCTAATAAAACACTGGGAGAATGAAATGTATGAAATCAATTGTAGGGCACTCTAATAAAACACAGGGAGAATGAAATGTATGAAATCAATTGTAGGGCACTCTAATAAAACACGGGGAGAATGAAATGTATGAAATCAATTGTAGGGCACTCTAATAAAACACAGGGAGAATGAAATGTATGAAATCAATTGCAGGGCATTCTAATAAAACACAAGGAGAATGAGCTGTGCAGGAAAGTTTGTTTTTATGAATTGTACTACGTTTTTACCTCCATGAACTTTGACTTGTACTTAAAAGCTCGTCTTTCAAATCTCTTGACAAAGGCATAGAGATCTTCCTTGGATACTGCAGAGAGGTTGACTGATGTCTCCTCCATCTCACTCTCAACATCAGATGGTACATAATGGCTTGAGGAGAAACTAACATTTGGAAAGAAAGAGCTTTCACTGGTCATCGAACTGAGTGATGAAGTACGAGACCGGCCTGCTCTAGGAGTTTCATCCCCGCCAGCACCCACTGAGCTTATGTTGGAAGCAGTCTAGATTAATTTACACAAAAAAAAAAAAAAAAAAGAAAAAGAAAAAAAATAGTTCAAAAAGAAGAAATAACATAGGGCAAAAATCAAGACCGAAAATGAAATAAGCCACTCCATCCTGGTCTAATGCAGATTATGATGCAACTATCAAGACAATCCTATGAAATCTGCATAATTTCTTTACTATACAACATACATTGTAATATTAATTTAACTTTTCAGCTTGAGAAGCTTTGTCATCTGAAGAAGAAGAATTGTTTCTCAGCAAGTCAACCATAATGGTCTTAATACTGGTTATGCTTGCCTACATTACAACGAAGACCTTAATTGTCATGATGATGGTGAAATATTAATCCAATTAGAATCAACAACAAAACTTTGCCTTCAATGCCATAGGAATTTTGAAAATGAGTAAAATAATGAGGAAGTGAATTGCAAAGCTTTGCAGTCTGACAAAAACTGAAAGAGTTCAACACAGAAGAGTATTAAAAGAAAAAAAAGGCAAACCTAGGTTAATCCTTGATGGTTAGAATTGAAACAAAATTACCAATGTTTATTAGTTTTTGAAATCTCCTAGGATGTTATGCATGACACATACTCTGTTTTTATTACAAAGCATCCCATTTTGCAGCGACAGTTTGATTTGTGGGAGAAGTATTTCAGAATGTTAAAACTAAGGGCTTACAGATATTCACAAAAAAAGAATGCTCATGCCTTTGGATTGATGCAAACAGATTTGATGCCTACTTTTGTTAATTCACGATTGTCAGGCACAGCAACAGGAATGAAGAATCCACAAATTAAACTTCAGAATATTTTACTTTGATGAATTATGTAGAAACAGCATAGCACTTGACAAGTAAAAACTGTGTTCATCCGTTAAAAATCAACGGTGAGGATCTGGTTTCCATATGACATGTTCAAAAAAATCTTTTTGCTATGTCCGTTGCTTCAAAAAATAATTTTAAAATATTTTCTATATGAGATATATTTTTTGCTTCTATTAGCTACTAGTAATCAACTGAAAGAGCCAACTTAATTTAGTAGGGACAAAGTTAAAAGTACCTCATAGTGTGAGGAATCGGGAGTCTCTGACAAAGGTATATCTACCAACAGGCCTGTTGCGATATTAGAATCTGTTCCATTACTGATGCTGCCTGCAGATGATGCATTACTGGTTGCTGCAACTTGACTACCATCTTTCTGAGGTGTGCTCTCTGCAAGGGGCTGCCCAATTGACTCACTTGATGCATTTTTATCTACACTTTCATCTCCCTAAAAAAACAGGATACAAACATGAGTGTTTAAAAAAAAAAAACGATCTTGAACATGACATCTATTTTTTTAAATACTGCGATTAATACACTCTGTAACTCAAGAAAAAATCTAAAGCAAAAAAAGAAAGAAAAAAAAGCAATAAAAAGTTCAAACTTTAAAGAAAACTAAGCTTGTTTTTGTAAAGTTTAGTCAAAGAGTGACTATGAAATCTATTATCTTCTTTTTCATTTGTTTAGAGACAGAGTCAGTCTTGAAACAAGTCTGAGTAATAAAGGTGCAGGCATTTCAAATTTACTAACTGGTAATAAATTTGGAATTAAAATGAAAATGTCAATTTTGTCATAAATTTTGACATTAAACATAATTATTTTTCCTTATCATATGTAATAAAATCAAAATTTATTCGTCTGAAACATTAATATTCATTGGCAAATTTCCACACAAAGTATTCCAAACCACTATTACGAACTAAAAACTATTTGAATTTGAATTTAATTTGGATTCAACTCTGATCTCGCACATATACAGCATTATGGCACTAGAGCATACAGACTCACTGCTGCATATAAATAATTTAATTAGGTTGCTTTTTCTCCATCTATGTTCTATTACTCAGTGTTTTTTCTTATTTTTAAAGCAGGTTTACTTTTTGATGGGCAAATGAGAGGCAACTAACCAATAAAGTGGATTTAGATGACACATGTTTTGGAAACAGTTGCCATTTGGATTTTTATTTAGCTTTGGGTAAATAAAAGTTAAAAATTATATCCTCCTCGCTAATAGGCATGGATTCAAATAAAAATTTTAATGTGTTGTGTTGTTGGTTTTCTAAATATATTAGCATGGATAATGCTTATCACTGACAATTTTGTTGTTAGAAGAAATTTAAGTTGGTATTCAATGTAATTTCGCAATTTCCACAGTAGAAAAACCATCCCTGTCCAATAATTGTGAAAGAATATAGTTTTACACATGCTGCCAATTTTAAATCGCTTCATGCAAAAAAAAAACAAAAAAAAAAACTGGACTGAACTTGATTGTGAAAAACTTATTTAGACAAAATAACTTTTGATGTTACTAGATTTGTAAGAGAAATTAAGAAAAAAATGTTGCAAATACTTCAAACCATTCTTGCCTGGTATGCAAGAACTTTTTTAAGATCTGTGCACTTTTTATTTACTCTTTGAACCAAAAAATCCATGCAGGCTCAATGGATTAAAAATACCTGAAAAAAAATTTTTTTTTAAAGCAAAATGATCATAAGTCATTTGCTTTGCACAAGATCAGGTCACAACAGAGTTATCAAAACTCTGACTTGTGCCAAGAGCCAATGAGAACCCATACACTGCTCTATGGGAAGTGCTAATGGTATTCAAGTCACATGGAGTCAGCCAGTGCCAAGTTTGTGTGAAAAAGCTCAGAGATGTTTACTAGGTATTTCTGTGACTTGGATTATACTTGCTTCCAAGTAAGGAGGTGGAAATTTACTAATGCATGCCTGCCAGAGGAGGTATGGGGTGATGGGAAGGCCAAGCTGATTTTTTAATAACATATGTAGGGGAGATACTTATCCATAATAGGTATTTGACTGAAGTGTTTGATCTTTCATTAAAACAGATTTTAACTACCAATCCCTCTAGGTCAATTTTACTACTTAATGAAAGAGGCTTGTTTTCTCCCACAAGTCAAATCCCCGTGTCAAATAGAAATAATTTTGCAATAATGTAATGTTTCTACCCTTAGAGATTTGGTTTTCTTTTTTTCAAATTAATGACCTCTCTGAAAAACTAAAAACCATTTAATCAATAATAATTAAAGCTCTGGACTCATCTGAGGGCTCACTTCCTCCTGGAGAAAACTTGCACCAAAAAGCACTTTGTCCTTGGAAACTTACATGAATAAAATTGAAAGTGTATCTGATGGAAATCTCTGTGGAGATAAATTGTCTTATATATCTTAAGAAAAATGTGCACTTTAAATTAGCCTACGACATGATCTCTCACTCCCTCCTAGTATGCTTCATGTCAGTAAACTTAATAATGTTATACGGCAATTATTTCTCTGACTGGACTTCCCATTTGTGCTGGAAAAATGACATAATATCAAATAAATCAAATGATGATATCTAGCAAGACCAAAACAGTTGTCCAATTGCCCTTGGAATCATGTGTCAGGAGTGTTATTACTTTATTTATTTATTCATTTTTGTTGCACCTTAGTGTTAGAAATGTAGCAATTTCAAAAATAATTCTTAAAACTTTATTTCAATCGCTTGCACAATTATTACATGATCTATCAATAAGTTATAACCGACACTGGTGCAATTATTTTCTAAGTTTTGTTTTGATCCAAAAATATAGCCTACAGCCATAAAATTTTATGTCAGATTCAAACTAGGAGTGATCAGAATTAAATCCTAGAGCTGAGTTCATAATGTGAATCAACTATAATGTGACGTTTAGGGCCAATATTAGATCTAGAGAGTGCATGCCTTTATGATCACTGCCATCTAGATCAATGTTTTACCTTTGCATTTGTCAGGCCCGATACAGCAGCTTTAGACTGGGCTACACCTTGCTCAAGTTTCTTTTTCAAGTTCTTGAACATACTTGAAAATGGCAACTTTTTTTTGTATCTAAAGTGGTAAATTTAGTTTATCTATCGTTGAGAACCCTTAATTTTCGGCAGTCTACTAGACCTACTCTACTTCTAAAGCTGTGGATCTAAGAGGGATAATACCATTTATTGTTTACGTCGACACGTCTCATGACACTCTTTTTGTTTTAGAAACCATGGATTAATCAAAACATTTTTCGTATTTTTTATTGCTAAAGAAGCAGACTCGATTCAACGTCTCAACGAAGTGGAAAATGAAAGTGGGCTTAGGTTAGAGCTTCAAACTTCAACTTCACCTGCACCCAAAGCAATCTTATTCGAAGAGAACGAAACAGGTCTAATTCAGAAAAAAAAAATGTAATGATCAATTATTAGGCGACCTCATTTTCCTGAACGATCGGTAAAATAGGGTCCGACCTTAAATTTTCCCGAGAGTGAGTGAGAGGAAGTTCAGTGAGATAGATTGACCGTGGGGCTGTGTGTGAGTCAAGAGGGATAGGCCTACAGATCTAGATTGAGATAATGTGGAAAATTTTGTATTGTCTTCAGAAATTGACTTTTAAGGGAAGGAACAAAAATAAGGCACGGGTGGAGCTCTACGGTCCCTACCTTGTCCACCTGAAGTAGTCGGACATTTCAATTATTTGACGTCAGTCGGTGGGCAACAAGTGCTACAGGTATCTAGATCTAGATCTAAAATAATGATTGCCTACATTTCGTCGGTAGAAGATGGTGTGAGAATAAAAATTTTCCAAATTTCGGTAGAAACAGAGCCAACCGTTTTAATAAACATTATATCACATTAAAAAGACATATCGAAATAAATAATAATAATTTATCCACTTACTGACGTCAAATAATCTAAGTCTACTGTAGGTGGACAACTGATAGGGACCGCAGTCCTCCACCAGTGAAAGAAAATAAAAAACACACACACACACACACATTAGCACACAATATGATTAATTAGTCATAGGTAGATATATTATGAGAACAATGATATGTATACGTTATACCGTTTCCTGGCCAACAGACTTCAACAATCTTTTTAACAATAAAGAAATACTCACATCTGAATCTGGTGGATCCCTGTTCCTTTAGTAAAATAAGGATTGGATTTATCAGGCAAGAAGGCGGTTGAAATGTGAGATCTTGATATTAAAAAAAACATAAAATATATATCTGAGCCTAGGTAACTCTTCCTTCACACCTGTCCACCTTCAGCTACTAATGAAATAAAGAAATTCGAGCTAAAGCTATATTGTACTTAGTAACACTTAATCCAACAATATCTTCATATTTTTGCGACAGGAAAGACATAAATTCATTTAACTTTAAGAGCACATNNNNTAATACATTTGTAAAAAATTAGATCAAACTCGAGAGAAACACTTTATTTTGTTATAATGTTTGTGAGACAGTTCTTCCAGTAAAAATACCTAAACATTGTTTAGGTTCCTTGGTCTACACAAAAAATAGGTTTCATGCATAAACTTGAGATCTGTTGTTTTGTGCTTTGGAGCATTTTTTAAAATTAAATCTTAAATGTTACTCTAAGATGACTATTACATACTGTACATTGTGACTTGTTCAAAATAAAAATTAATCTTCATCTAAAATCAATTTTTTGTGTAGATCTCCTCTTTTTTTTACATTTTTTTTTTTTAATCCACTTCAAGTTTGTGATTTGGAATACAATGTGACTTTTGTGAGCATTTTTTCCCTTCCACAGACAAACTAATATTTTCCATCTTTATTGTCATATCTTATCTTTACAGCTGGTAAATCTTCATCATGCCTTTTGGGCAAGTTGTTGTGGGTCCACCAGGGTCTGGAAAAACTACATATTGTGCTGGTTTGTTGTAGTGTACTTATCTTGTAAAAATTTTGCCTTAAAACTTTTCATTTCAAATCACAAAAATATCCGCATGTATCATACTATAATAAAACCAATGTTTCTGTCTAATCGAGTTTCAGTTCTACCCTTCATGCTGTATTTCACCAATAATAGCCAACACTTTTGAAATAGTATAATTTATTACTGATCAAAAGGAATTTCTAAGGAGTCCATTTCAATTAGCAAATGTGTTTTAGCTTTTTTTTTTTTTTTGAGTTATTTTGATCAGGTTTTATAGGATTTGTGTCAATGTTTAAAAAGAAAAGGTTAACTTTTGTGGTCAGACATTTTTTAGGGTACTTAATTTATTGAATAGAGTGTAATTTTTAAATGCTAGTGAAGAATACTTAAGTTTAAGGTCATTTTGTTTTTATAATTGTTGAATTGATGGGAAAGTCAGTAACAAAATAAGTTATTTGATGCATATAACCACAATTTTGTGGCCCAAAGGTTAATATATAATTTTTTCTTTTATCCATTTATTTTTCTGTTTAGACCAAATCAATAGTTCAATCCTTTTTCAGGCATGTCTCAACTTTTATCTTCTTTGGGCCGAGATGTGGCTGTCATCAATATGGATCCAGCAAATGACATGCTACCATATACATGCAGTGTAGATGTTTCTGATCTCATATCAGTAGAGGATGTCATGTCTCACCTGCACCTTGGCCCAAATGGAGGATTGGTTTACTGTATGGAGTATTTGGAGAAAAATTTGGAATGGCTTAAAGAGAAAATTGACCCATTGAAAGACAAGTATCTTCTGTTCGATTTCCCAGGACAGGTAGGAAATATGATATTTATATCTTTTAAAATTTTGTTGTTGTTTTGACAATCGCTGTAAAAACTGGTGTTTCTAACCACAGGAAAACAAGTTGATTCATATGATTTTTACAAATAAATTTTACATCAAAGTTTCAGCAAGCAGATATTTATTTTACAGCATGTTGGAAATTTATAAAGATTTATATCATCATGAATACATTTTTTTTTGTAAATGCATTTTATGATCTCTGTTACTTAGGTTGAGCTTTACACTCATCATAGCTCTGTTAGAAATCTGTTGGAAAAACTCACTGCCTGGGATATACGGTTGACTGCCGTACATCTTGTAGATTCTCATTACTGCTCTGACCCAGGGAAGTTTGTAGCTATATTGTTGACTTCACTAACCACTATGTTGCAGGTATGTATGGCATTAAAGGTTTGCTTTCAAAATCTTTGTTAATTAAAATATGCAAATTTGCAAGGCTTTAAATGTTAATTAAAAGTGAGGTTGGATTAGAATTCGTGAAGACAAAATAGCTAATCACTAATCAGTGTCAGCATTTTCTAAGACACATGAAAATTCTTTCTTTTCCTTATTTTGTAATATGTTGGTTTTGGATGTGGTTTATATTTTTTTTAATACTGAGAAGGTAGTTACTCTTGGAGAACAGCACATTTAAAAGGGTTTAAAAATTTTCAATGAATATATATCTACAGACAATCCAATGCAAAGATATTATTTAAAAGCGTGCAGTGTTCTGAAATATTGTCATCCATTTAATGTGTGTGGAAATTTATAAGATCATAGCTTCAAATTTCTCTTTGATTCAAAAAGCGCAGTCAGAGCAGAGGCAGTTATTATTTAAATATTACCATAACAGGCATCTTTTAAAATCACCACCTGCCTTGTATTTTTAAAAGAATTTTCTGGTTCTGGAGACGTGACAAAAGTGAAAAGCTAAAAAAAAATGTTGAAATTAAAAAAAAAATATTTGTACTTTGGGCTTGCTCATTTAAAAAATCATTTTGCTTGCACTTCTCTTTTTAGTGTATTCTTTTTTCAGCCCTATTGTTGTCAGTTTCACTTAACATCATGGTGTCATTACATGAGATCAGAAATGGCAAAAAATGGCTTGAATGGATCATTCCTCTATAACTTTACAATGATAATTACTGCTCCCAGACCAAACTAATAGAGAGGATTTCAGCATTAAAAGCTTTGTTATTTTTTTTTTTTTTTGTGACATTTATGTGTGCTACAAAGCAAAGCATCTCATTCTGTGGTTTATTATACATATATCTCTATCAAAATGTTTTGTCTCATATAATTGCAGAAAAATAAATATGAATAAATATCTCCAAATATTTTGTTATCACTGTATGTTTTTTTAGAAATTACACAAAAGTTCTAGATCTATGATCTATTATATTTTTTTTAAATGATTCAAAATTTCTGTTAAACAACAAAATCATTTTGCTTTTATTCCTGTGTACAATTAACAATGAAGAATTTCTTATTTGTTAAGAAATATTTTATTCAAAATTTCTTAACTTGGAACAGAATTTTTTTTAACCCAATCAACTTCTTCATCTCTTGCAGTTGAGTCTTCCTCATGTTAATGTACTGTCAAAGGCAGACCTAATAGAAAAGCATGGGAAACTGGCCTTTAGTCCAGATTTTTACACAGATGTTCTAGATCTTCAGTATTTATTGGATCTCTTACAAGTAAGAGGAAATCATAAAATCAAGCTAAAATTTATCAATAAAAATAATACATAATAGTATCATAGTAAATTACTTCAGCTCTTATGTAATCTGAGGTTGAGGCCTTTCTTATTTGCTTACTACAGATTTTACTCATGTGATCTATTCATTGTTCAATTCAGTAATGTAGAGCATTCACAAGTAGTTGAACTTTAAAATGAGGAAAGGGATCAAACTTTAGTCAGAATGATTTCTTTTTTTTGTTCTTGGGATGGGGGAGGAAAGATTGCAATATTTAGTGTGAGAATTTTTTTTTTAATTTGACTATTATGTAAACTTCAAAGCAAATTTTAATTTAGACTTCATTTTGTTTGTATTTTAGGATGATCCTTTCCTGCAAAAATACAAGAAGCTTAATAAAGCTTTGGTGGGTATAATTGAAGACTACAGCCTTGTTACTTTTGTTCCTGTCAGTGTTGAGGTAAATGGCAATTATTTAAATGTGTAGTGGTCTCACAAAATGAGTTGAGCTGCAGGTCTGAATCACTGAGATCAATTCAAAATATTGAATTGATGAAATAAAAATTTCTAGTGCTTTATGTTCAGAAAGTCTATAGCATATCTATAGAAAGTTCTCCACATAGAGGGGTTTTCATTTAAAGTCATCCTGCAAAACCGCAACTCCACTTTTTTTTTATGGGACTGCTGCACATATGAGAAAATTCTCTATAGCAGTTCTTGTAATTTAGTGTTTAACTTTTTGAAAGCAGCCTATATATAAATTATAAAAGTTGAAAGGTTGATGTATCAACATTATCATCCTAAAATGTATAAAAAAAACATTCTTTTTATAAAAGTAAACAGTTGACTTTTTAGCAACATTATCTGAAGCAAGATATTTTTCATCAATGTACTTTAATCATGTTTCTGATATTATTGACTCTGAAAGATTTCTCTCAACTTAGTGATTAAATTCTATCTTTCTGGATATATACGAAAAGTGGGATATTTCTTCCTATTGTTCATGGCAAAAAAGGCTTTTAGTTGATTCAGCTTACTGGAACATGAATAAGATAAACAAAACTTTGTTAATTAGATATCTTCAAAATCAATTTAATTTGTGTTAAACAATCTGCTGATCCATAATTATGTTAATTTCATTGAAACCTCTATTAATTGTCCCCAAATTCATACTAAGACCAGTAAATATGTCATAAATGGAACAGAATTAAGATACACTAATTTTCTCCTTTCCTTTTGCCTTATTACATATTCTCGTGCTCTGCATTATTTAGACAGAAAGTTTTCTACACCAATGTTATATCCCTTTCCTCTAGACTCTAGTCCTATATCAGGTGGAATGTTTATCTTCATAATAAAACAACTAGATCTAGACCTATCATGTATCAACACTGTGCAAAAGTCTCTCATTTTCTGGCCCTCCAACAAAGAGTTAGAAATGTTGTTTCCTGTGTAGTACTGGATCTAGTGATAGATCTTGTCTTGTTTGGTATTTAATTTTTCTTTGATTATGATCTCGCTCTAGATGGTTCTGGTCATGTTATGGCTTTACAATTCTTTCAAATTATAGACTTAGGCTAGAGCGTCTGATGAATACTTCTTTTTTGATAGACTTTTACTTTTCAGTACTAAAGTGCTATAGAATTAGAAGAGCATGCTCACAATCATTAAATTTTTTTTTAAGGATTTCAATTTGGGGGGGGGGGGATGAGATAACAATATTGTAAAGTACATGCCTGGCATGCAAGAGGTACAGGGTTCGTTTGAACGAAAGTTGAAAAAAAAATTTTTATTTTTTTTTAGCTCAGAAAACAGAATAGATAGCAATGCTTTTAGTTCTAATATGAAAGGAAAGTAATGATAGCAAAGAAATGTAGGTTTGTAGAATTTCAATGGTGGATTTGCTTAAAATTGAAATAAGCACTTGCTTATTGCTTGGCAAGTCTGAGTATGTTACAGTAGTTGTTTGCCAGAAGCAGAAATACCTGCTTGTAATATTAAAGTATAAGACTGAAAAAATTAGCAATATAGCACACTTATGACTGAATTTTTTTCACAGAATACAAGATTATTAGACTGTTAGATAAATAAAAAAATGTTTATTACATCATCAGGCAGCTATCGGGTGAAAGCCAATCGAATAATGCACTGGTAAATGTAATGTTTTACTAGATAAAGAAATAAAACACGAACTTGTTTAAGTTGGAGGTTTATTACTTTAGGACAACCCAACTCATCTTAACATGGATACATGGTGGAAGATAGAGTACCAGGTATTGAAAGTAAAAAACCCAACCTGTCATTTTCAATCTCAATTCGTCTTTCTTTAAGTTTAAATTAAGAAATGTGGAAAGTTCAGGCAAGCTAAATTTTCTATTTTAAGGGAACTGAAACTAGTGGAAGGTAAAGAGACAATCAAACTCATAATCTTGCCATTTGCAACAAGCACACTCACAAATGACCAACAAACAAGATAAAAATTACCATGAAAGCAAATGATAGCCTAAGAAGCAGTAACATGGTTATCACATTCTTGAAATACAAAAATTACATGTATATGTATGTAAAAAATAAAAAAAAGTACTCTCAGATTGTTAGAGACAGAATAGGAGTAAGATTTCCATAGACCATAGGAGACACCACAAACGAATACAGTTCTATATTATTTTATGCAGACCTCTGCATAATCCCTGTCATGATCTTCACAGTTGCCTAAGTTGGGTTACATAAAATGCATCAAGGATCCAAAAGAGATATGTATGAAGACTATCCTTTATAATTATAATGATTATCACTTATACAATCTATCAAAGATGCATGTACAGTAAGATTCACCATTCCACTCAATCTATAGAATCTGAGGTAATAACTGAAATCTTATATATCTAGGTCTTATCAGAATCACAAGTAGATTAGATCTAAGCACACATTGAATTGAGCGCTATGATAAGCATGGGTACTCACATGGTTTTTACTTGGTAAAGACCATAACCTTCTACCTTAATGAGAAAACCTCTATCCCATGTATTATTGAGGTGGAGCATCTATCCACCCAAATAATGCAACATCCCAACCCTACATTATTTAGGTCGAAAGCTAATCAGTGTGTATAATGGAGGAAGGTAAAAACCTTCCACCTTTGAAAGAACACCTTGTATTATTTAAGTGGATTCCACCTCTATAATTGCTTCCTTTTTTTTTGTCTCTTTTTTTTTATTATTTATAGGATGTAGAGTTCCATGTGATAGGTTTTGGTTAAACATGTCTGCATCTTGTAAGGCCTCCTTAGCTTTAATTGATGGCGTAATGATGAAAAATTTTCTTCAATTAAAATTTTAATAGGTAATAATTCTTCTCATCATTTGAGTGTGCTCTTGTTTTAAAAGCCATCACTTCATTAATTCTTTATCGTTCATATCCCCCCTCCCCCTCTCTAATTTTAAGGACAAAGATAGCATGTTGCGTGTTGTGAAAGCTGTCGACAAGAGCAATGGTTATGTGTTTGGTACTGTGGGTGACCAGAGTTTGGAGGCTCTTATGTCTTGTGCAGTGGGTGCCGAGTTTGAATATGATAAAATAAAGAATGTGAGAGAGAAGTTCATGGATCAGCAAGAAGATGAAGAGATGGAAGAGAATGGGTGAGAGCAACTCATGTGCATTATTATCAAGGACAATACAAATGCCATTTAGGCACTCTATACTATTTATTACTGCAATGTAAAGAAGTGAAGGGAACCTTGAAAGAGAAAGGAATTTGCTATTTTTTTATTCACTGAAGCTTTAAGTCTTTCTTATTTGCTCAATTGATGGCATGCCTTTCCCTTTAGGCAGTGATCAATTTTCAGAGGAAGAAATAATCTTTCGAAAGCTGTAGCTAAAGCTAAAAATTTATGAGCTTTATCTATGACCTAACTTTGGAATCACCTATATTAATTTGGCTACATCAGCTTAACATTCTCATTTGATTTTTTTTTGTTTGTTTGATCTTGTACCTTCGGGGCTTTAAAGCATTCTAAGCACATCCTCCATTAATTTTGTTTCATTGACAGTCATCTTTATGTACAATTAAAACTACCTTTTGTAAATAATATTAATGAGACTTTTGTTTGAATTTCTAGATTTCTTTATATTGTTTTCTAGTAAATAATATGTATATGATATGCAACTGCATTCTGTGAGTTTTGTAATAATGGTGAAAATATGAGACCTACTTAATATAAATCTCTGCTAGCCTGTTCTAAAAGATTTGTAATACTAAATGAAAAAAAATAGCAATAAAGCAAGAATTTTAAGTAGCTTCAAGACTACAACTTTTCCTGATCGGGTATTTTAGTCAGATATTTGTCATATTGTTTTCAATTTCCGTGCTTTTTGTCTCAATTTGATAAAGATGTTTTATCTCTATAGGTATAAATTATGTCAAAAGCCCTAAATGGAAATCGGTATCTTTACTGATCTTAAGCGCATCGGTAATCAGAGGAAAGCGATAAAAATTATCCATTGTGAGGGGGGGTTTTTCAAAGTGTATGTTATGCATTTATTGTTTGATCCGTTTTTTTCATTTTGTAAAGAAAACTTTACATTGTATTGTACCATCTACCGACCTGTCCTAAGCCTGTTGTTTTGGAAAAAGGCCAAAAAAATGCAAAATATTACAACAACAACAAAAAAAAAAACAAGCAAAAACAAATAAAAACAAAATGTGTTGCATTCAATATTAACTCATGGGTTTTATCTGTGGTTGTCCATTTAAGTTATTTAAAAGTGTCTTTCAACCTTACTCTATCCATACTTAAAAGAATTAAAGGTTTATTTCTCTTTCCAAAGCTTAATATGATTGAAAGAAACAAAGTGTAAGCGGTCACTGTTGTTGATGTATTTTCTACACAAACGAATGTACTTGCTCAGAGATTTTCGTCAATTTTTAAAAACAATATGCATTGGACACATCGGGAGACAATAAAATACATTGAATACATGCTGGACACATCGGGAGACAATAAAATACATTGAATACATGCATATTTAAGTGTTTTGTAAGTTTGTAATATCAAATCGGCTATTTTGGATGGAAAAACTGAACCAAAAACTTGAAAGGAAGCCTTAAACTTGATTAACTTAAGCATCGAACCAACTTAAGAAGACTAAGGCTTCCATAACAATTGATAATTTGAAGTTTTATAGACACTTTTAAACAATTCATATAGACAGCCACTGCTGAAATTTGTGAGTTTGTTTTGATTGTAACAAAGCATGTTTATGTACGCATTGAATACGTTCTTTTCCTGTGATATATCCTTTCTCTATCAAAGAAAATGAAAAACAATTGGAAAAATGCACAAATATGCATTGGAATGGGTGTTCAATAAAAGCCGCAGAGACCTTTTTTACTCTTTTCTTTTAAAAATAAATTGTAAGGAAATTACTCTTTATCTTTTATAATTCTTTCATTATCTTAACCATAGTTTCCCTATATATCTTACTCAAGCTATTTTCTCTAGGTTCAAACTTTAGTTGGAATAATTTTTCCTTTTTCATTCTTTCCATTGTCGTTCACAGGATATTCCGTGTTTTTTGTTTTCTGTGTGATTCCTACTCCTGGACTGAATGCGCCCGCCACTTTGGGCGATATATTCTGCTCCTTGTGGTTGTTAGTAGTGAACACTCGGGTACCCAAGCCGGCCTCTGGTCTGTTCCTTGGCTGAAAAATGAAAAAAGGAAAGGTCCTTTTGTATGCTTTGTCTCAAGGGGAGTTTTTGCCTTTCCTAATGATCTTGAAATTTTTAGAGTGTCCTCCATAGCCTTCATTTTTTCTTCAACTTCTACAGGAGACTTTCCACATCGTATTCATTTGTACAAGAACATTGCACTCGTCCTTAAAAAAGAAAAGTTCTCCTGGGGCTACGCTATCCTCCTTGAGTTCCGCTATCCAACTCTTTAGGAGGACTAAGATGAACCCGCAGCAGCATGAGCAGCACAGCCTGTAGATCTTTGTCTCTGCTTTTATTTTTTAGTGAAAGCCAACTTAATATTTCAGGGTTACAAGCAACCATCTCAAGTCTAGCACAGCTAGTTGGAATTTTTCATCATTTTACTTTGATGACTCTTCTGTATCGGCATCCAATACATAAGATAGGGCCTTTGTAATGCTCTCTGCTATTACTGTTTACGATTCCCAGTGTAGCAAATCCCTCTTAGTCCATTTCAATGGAAATTTGCTGAACCAGCCTTGCATGCAAGGTCTAATATCATCAGGTTCCAAGGCTTCCATTTTATACTCGTCCAATATTGATTTCATCTCTATCTCCATTGGTACAACTTAAATCATCAGGCGCAGTTGGCCTTTAAAAATTAAAGTCGTTGAATTCCTTTTGAGCCTTATTCATTTCAAACCCATGCTCAAATACCTCAATGGTATAGGCTTCACACAGAGATTCCAAGAATTCGTACAAGCATATAACAAAAACCAACAAAAATGATTGTTTCATATAAAAGAATTATACCAAAGGCAGAAACGCCAAAGTACAAATGTACGAATATTGTTTTATCTTTGTCAGATCTCAATGTTAATACAAAGAAATAAAAAAAAAATTTGTCTCATATATCCGACATATGAACTATATGGTAGGGGATTGTTACCAAAAAAGGTTTTTCATTTTCAAATAATACATGTATTACTTTAATTAGAGAATAAAAATGACTGTCTCTTGTATCCCAACGGAATAAACTTCAATTTAAGATTTAACTGTCTTTTTCAAATTCTAACAAGGGGCAATAAAAATCATTTTTTCATTTACTCCATGGCATGTAAGAAAAATCGTATTGTCTTCTTCAAATCATTATGCTATTAGTACAAAAGAGAATAAAAATGATTGTCTTGTATACTCTATCTGCGTAAACTTCACTTTCGGATTGTAAGGACTATCCTTTTCAAATCAAATAAATTATTATCGCAGGAAAAATAAGATTTATTGTATCTTGTAACACCAGGGTGTAAACACTGCAAGTATGAAGTTAATAACTTCCTGTCTCCTGTTTTGTATATATGAATGTGGACTTTTTTAACATAATGAACCGGGTGTAGAAGGCCAAATCCATTTCAACATGATCTGCCACTCTTTGTGGATAGGAGAACAACAAAAATGATTGTGTAATAAACCCTATCAACATAAAATATATATCAAAAATGTAAGGAAAACTGTAATGTCTTTTTGAAATCATAATATTGCCACAAGAGACAACAAGAATGATTTCCTCATGTACCCTAAAGGCATAAACTGCACGTTTTGAGTAAAAGCAACATTACATTCGCGTTAGAAAGTTGTGAGGCTAGCGAACGAAGTTTGTCGGATGTCGTACACAAACAAGAGACAATAAATAAAGCACCGTGAAAGGCTGAGCCAGTTTTTTAATTTCGCAATTGCTATCCAATCCCACTTCCCAGTCTATATTTTTCAAGAACATGGGTATAGTACCTTAGATGAAAGATATTGGCACCTAAATAGGGTTTTCGCTTCCTCTCTTCCGTGCCTCCTCTACTTTGTGTCTTCCACTCTCTCTCTCTCTCTCTCTCTCTCTCTCTCTCTCTCTC
>BLXT01000825.1:2737288-2749109 GCA_019648995.1 Plakobranchus ocellatus | reverse complement strand
TTTTTTTTTTTTTTTTTTTTAAATCAATTTTAAGTTACCTCCCTTCCGTTTACACACTCAGTTTGCCCACTGTTTTGCTTAGAAGAGGATGAAAAATAAAGCACGATAAGTGTGGAGCATAAAAATGATGGTGGTGATAATGTTCTCTCTACTTACTTAAACCTTTATCAGCACATTACGCTGTATAAGTGCGTGAGTCTAATGCTAATTGCAATTGAAAGAACGTATTTCTTAATTTTCAACTCGCTTGTTTATGTGAAATAAAAATTATAATAATAAAAAAAAAAACTTTGAGTAGTTGATTGTAGCTTTGTAACTATGTGTTCACTTATACACGTAAAAAAAGTACAGAGTATTGCTATTATCCCTATCAGTCCCGTGAAGCCAAATGTGATCATATCAAGCAACTCTACATTCCAGGCTATCATAATGTTTATGTCTTTTTACTCTAAGTTTGCAGCAGCTGCTAGTAGTAAACATAAGAATTCTGGGGATTGGGTTGAGCAAAGTTACAGTGGAAGAGTAATAAGCAAAATAATAATAATAATAATAATAATAATAATAATAATAATAATAATAATAATAATAATAATAACTATAATTATAATAATAATGATAATAATAATGATGATCATCATGATGATGATGATAATAATAATAATAATAATAATAATAATAATAATAATAATAATAATAATAATAATAATAATAATAATATCTTTTTACAATAAAGCAACGATAAAAGAAAATATCAAAGATAACAAAATAATGTGAGAATGGTTTCGATACATGCACCTTCGAACCTGCCACTGACACCTCCCTCACACGAGTGCCAAAAGTTTGACATCACATAATACCAGAATGGGATAGACAAAATGAAAGCTGAACTCTAGCCCCTAAATTAATTTATTTCAAGAAATATTTGCAATTGTAATGCTAATGTTTCAGAAGGCAACTTTGAAATAAAGATGAAAATATTATTGTATCTCCAAGATGTCTTTTTTACGAAATGAAGGATAATTGGAAGATTGTACAAATACTGAATATTGGTTTCTAGGGAACCAACCGCATTTTAAATGGCCTTAAAATTTATCAACCTAATGGATTCACTTATATGGGGAAAAAGAAAGAGAAAAAAAATCAGTAACTTGTGTGAAGATCCATTTCCACATAGGATATAATTGTTTGTTTTTAAGTTTTAACTTCCAGTCAGACAACCTTTAACACCTGATGGTCTTACTCTTAGTGCAGCAAGGAAGATTTGTTAGAGAATTGAATACACTAGCATTTAGTAATGGGTGGAATAGCAATTTCAATGGATGTAGTAGATGTTCCGTTAAAGAAGAAATAGAATGTTGGATACGAGGAAACTAACACACACACACACACACACCGTGAGAGAGAGAGAGGAAGAGACAAATAAACAGAGACCAAGAAAGAGAGATAGGGACAGACAGTTAGAAAGAGAGATTGGGATAGTAAAAGTTTTGATTGAAAGAAATCCTCGGCTAGACTTTTAAAATGTCTTGACTAAGAATAAAATAATGTTAATGGCGTAACCGATTTTAGGCCTCATTTGGTGACAGGGAGAGGGGTGGGGCTTTGGTGATACAATTGAAAGCCTACCTGCCTTGACATCTCTCTCCTGTTACGGATCTAAGTTCGAGCCTATCTGCTATCAACGCTCTTGCCTAACGTTGGCCTGAAAGCCTGAGATTACTTTGTTGTAGAGAGGTACTTTGCATGAAAGACCAAACCACTGGAGTGAAAGGCAAAAAAGCTTTAGTGTAACTGTAAGGAAATGAACGGAATATATTTTAGAATGTCAATTAAAGAATTTCACTCTGTCTCTAGTCCTTTATTTTAAAGGTGGGTGACGGTAAAGAAGGAGTCTCAATTTCGATAGACCCTCGGGTGATTTATGATGCGGTTTTGGACCCGTGCCTTGTGCCCTGCCCAAAGAGTACCACGATCCTGAGATCACAATCTAGTGCGCACAGTTCTTGTGAGATATAGAAATCCTTTTTTTTTTCTTTTGCCTCTCTGAAAGTCAAAAACATGTTAATTTATCTTCTGAGTACGTCAGTCTGCCAGTTAATCCGTTTGTCAACCAGTCGGCCTTCGCCAACAACAAAACCATTCTATCTATCTATCGATCTATCTATCTATCTATCTATCTATCTATCTATCTATCTATCTATCTATCTATCTATCTATCTCTCTTTCTCTCTCTCTCTCTTTCTCTTTATTTCTTTCTTTCTCTCTCCCTCTCTCTCTCTCTCTCTTTCTCTCTCTCTCTCTCTGTCTTCAAGATTTCGGAATAAGGTCAATTTATTTATTCATTCTTTCAGGTGATTAAAATGTTTTCTGTCCTATCTTTTTAAAAACCCTCATAATTTTGTCTTAATTTAGATCACACACAAAAAACCATGAACACTTGAATCTAAGCATGTGCAATTTCTTGAATCTGTGTGTGTGTGTGTGTTTGTGTGTGCGTGGGTCAGGTAGTATGAGTAAGCCCACACGATAGCATGAAAATTATTTTTGTGAGTTTATCCATACAATGTGTGTGACTGTGTGTGTGTTTTGCCTATGATGAGTAAATCCAGTCGGTATTATTAAAACTCATAATATTGTAAGTTTATCCTTACAATGTGAGTGAATGTGTGCGCATGTAATGAAATCTGTAGACTCCAGTCGATGACAAGTACTGTGAGTTCTCCAAGGCTTGCTGAAAAGTTCAGTAGAAACTCTTTTAATCGGAGCTTTTATTATTGTGTGTCTCAGCGAAAGGATATGAAAGTGAGTTGAAAAGTAAAGAGAGAAAGAAATACAAGCTTAAATGAAAAAAGACACAATAATGAGCGTCCGACTTGGCTTATGCTCATTTCAGTAATACTCACACAAAATCATTGAGCCTTGGTGCATACCTAAATCTTAGCCTACGATATAGTACGAAATCGACATCCAGACTTCAGACTTCAGAGTCCACTCAACTCCGGCGACCCATGCCTGTTTTACCTCGATCTACATTTTGGTTTCTACAAATACAATCAAGGGTTAGTGAAAATATTTGCAATGCAAGTTTAACTACATTGCAGGTTTGTGCAAACCAGTAGTGTTGAACTGAAATAAAGCAGTTCAAAATTTGTTCAAATATTTTTAAAACGAGTCCCCATTTAAAAAAAAGAGAATCAGATAAAGATCTAGATTTCGAACTGCTATTTCTTCACTTTTTCCAAAGCGGATGTGTTGATTAGACTAGAGCTATCCTCTTGTTGCCTGTAATCGGATGCAGTAAATCGAGCATTGGTAAGGTGAGGGGAAATCTTATAGAAAACTAGAGGGGGGCAAGAAAAGATTAAGCACTTAAAGATATATTCCAATGATAGTGCGAAATGAAGGCAGTTTTAGTCACATTTTCAAAAATGTATTGAGCATTTTTTACAATTACAAATATTTCGCTCAGAGACATAAATATATCTTTTACACATTTAGAAGAAGCAATAAATTCATGAATTACACCCTTGAATAATGGGGGCTATGTTTCAGTTGATCAGCTACAATTAAGCGATGAAATTTGAAAGAACTTGCAAGTCATGTAATGAAAATGTGTTCAATTCACATGCCATTTTATGGTTATACTGTGATAAGCAAGTTTGCTAGCACTAGCAGTCTAGATTTCATAGATTAATTTCTTGTGTGCGTATCCTTTATTTGTATGTATTCGGAACTCTTGTGAGGTTCCTTTGTGTATTTTTTTTTCTTTTTTAACATTGATGCTAAGATCATCGGGAAGTCATCATGTGCCTCATCTGGAAGATTCAGGTATGGACAGCAATCATGGCTGTTGTTGTTAGTCACCACGCTTGGTCATTTTCCTCAGCGAAGAACTTGGAGATCTGAACGAGGCAAGCAATTTTTTTTTAAAATCCTGTGATGGGGCATTCATTGTTCAGTATAGTGACCTCAATTTCAACTGGTCCTCCGTCGAGGACGGTTTGGAGGCCGAAACAAATAGCATCACCACTGTAAAAGTCCTACTGTGTCTCAGATATTGATGGATGGGCTACACCTAGAATATACATGTATCTTTGTTATTTCTAGTCTAAGGTCGCATTTTGTGGGCGATTTGGTGGAGGAGAGAGTTTGTGTTGCAGTTGGTGATCTCGCCCCACTCTTTCTTCCGTTTATCATTCTCCTCTATGGCTTCTTTTTTTTCTTTTTTTTTTCCTCACTCGCTTATTTCTTCTCTTTTTATTGTTCCTCCTACTTCTCCTCTGCTTCCTATGCTCCCACCGGCGCCTTAGCCCGATGGAGGGCCTGGAAGCCTTAGATTACTTTGTTATGGACTGTCTATACACAAAAATCAAACTTTCCCATGCCAACTTCCCCTCTGCTTCCTATCAACCGCTCAATGGATGAATCCACAAAAATTGCCGTATTACTATTAGATCCGAAATGCTGTCAGGCTTGCTCCGGAAGCTCATGTTTCTACCCCTTTCTTTTCCCTCATCTCGCTGCATCTTACATCTTTTCTCAGCTTCTTTTTTTTCCTCATGGCACATCCCCACATCTGTTATCTTTCATACCCTCCCATTATTTCTGTCTCTCCTTTTCCCTTTCCACGCACATTCCCGTATCTCACATCTCGCCTTACCTCCCCTACCTCCTACCTCCTTCCTCCACCCACCACCTCCCATCTTCCCTCACCTTCTTCCTTTATCACAATCCTTTCCCACTCTCTCCCAATACCCTCTCGGGGGCGGGTGAGGGGGGGGGGTCACTTCATTCTTTGTATTTTTATAAAAGCTCGCAAGACCATTTGGGAATAAAAATGAGGCATATATATATCTTTTGTTTAAACTCTTTAAAAGGGTGTTAGTGTTATAGCAATCAGTCAGGAATCATCGCATGGCCATTTGAAAACAAAACTTGTGGCATGATTTTTTTCTCATTTAAATAATTCAATGGCCTGTGCCTTAGAATTTGTATGGATTTTTTTTTTAATCCATTGAATTACTATCGTCATACTTTTCCTTTATCACCACCTCCTCCACTTCCTCCTCTTCTTTCTGCTACCTTTCTCGTATTATCATCATCATCATCATCACTCTCCTCATCCTCTCCCTTCTCCTCCTCCTTATCATCATCATCACTATTATCATCATCATCATTCTCCTCATCCTTTCCCTCCTCCTCCTCCTCCTCCTCATCATCATCATTCTCCTCATCCTCTCCCTCCTCCTCCTCCTCCAACTCCTCATCATCATCATCATCCTTCTCCTCCTCCTCCTCCTCCTCTTCATCATCATCATCATCATCATCATCATCATTATCATCATCATCATGATCATCATCATCATCATCATCATCATCATCATCATCATCATCATTGCATTATAGGCAATTTTTCGTTATTAAACCTGGTTTATCGTTATTCTCGTTAATTCTATATCTTGTTCAGATTCAAAAACAATTTAAACAAAAACATGGTGAGAGCGTCGACAATAATCCAAAGTTTTCAACAGCAGCGTGGGGAAGTGAGACAGAGAGAAAAACAGCCAATAGCCAAAGCCTTGTTGTCCTCCACTAGGATTTGCGGCTCAATTCCAGAGATATTACAGAACAGCTAGAATAAGCTACCTCAATCGTATGAGCTAGCTGAGAACTTGTTTAAAGAAATGAGATAAGTGATGGACATTAAGATGAATTCAAATTTTTTTTAACATTGCAGTGTCTTTAATGATGCCATGTTTTTTAAAGAAGTCATATTTTCATACTTCTTGTTCAATTTAATTGTGTGTCTTCTTTGCCTACAATTTGGCAATTTTTTTTTACCGTAGTTGCTCCAAAACTTGCCTGAAAACTTTTCTTTCTTCAAGGAAACATGAAATTTTTGGCCACTTGCAAGTAATGACTAGAACAACATCAAGAACAGCATAATGAAAAAGAAGAAGCATTTTGAATACGACGATGGATGCTATCATAGACTTGTCGGTGGATGCAATCAGGAAAACAATAGGGAACATAATGGGAGACTTAAAAGGGGTGCAATGAGAGACACAAAGCGGGATTACAACGAGGGATACAACGAAGGATTCACCGGGTAATAAATAATGATGGATATATCAAAGACTTAAATACAATGAGAGAAACAATGGGGATACATTGAAATCAACAAGTATCTTAAGCGGGCATTATTGTAAAAGACAGACCTATTCAGACAGGAATAAAGAAGAGCTACTATTTAATGACCGTCGGGCAATTTGATGACGGCATTTTAAAAATTTCTCAAATTCTCTAAATAATGCATTATACAAATTTTTTCAGAGGAGGATCTGAGTTTGAATTAACACTCTTACGATCTTTACATAATAAAGCTTAATGTCTCCGGTTCCAACCCGTATAAAGGCATGATATCACATACTCACTCAAAAATCAGGGAGATCACCTTTTTTTGGGAGATTCATCTGCTTGGAATTTCATGCAATTACACCATTGTATCAATATATAGGCTCATAATTACCTGTTCCTCAATATAGAAAATTGGCCTTTACAAACGAAAACAAAAATAAGAAAAAGAACAACATGAACAACATCAGTATAAACAAAAACAACAGTCAAAAAAAAATATCGAAGACCGTAAAAAAAAAACTCTCTAGATTCATCCAAGACAGCAATGACAAAAGTATTACAAAAAGAATATCAGACAAAAGGGAAAAAAGAAGAACAAAGAAACACAAGAATAACCTCAAAGTATCAGAGTGATGAAAATCTTACATTAGTTTCATCTGAAATGTTTTGAAAAAAAAGTTTTAAACCATTATTTGATGAACCGCCAAGGTAAAAAATTCTTGCCCTGTGTTGTTGAAATCAGTTTCCTCATACTGGTATTTCTTTCAAAAATGCTTGGCCCAAACTATACTATTATCTATATGGATATGTGGCCAGCCTCTCTCGTGTAAGTCCTAGAATCAAAGTAGCTTTTATTGCTGCAAAGAACAAAGAGAGGCCATAAACATGTGTTGTTAGTTTTCGAGCTTCTTGGCAACAATAATGTTAAAGCCTACATGGCACAAAATTTTGCTTAACTTTTTTTGTCATATCCAATTCGTTCTGATCTCGAACTAGAGGTGTTGTTGGTGGCTCAATGGCTAATCAACTTGCCTTAAAATCGATCCAGATTCTGTTGTGTGTTCCAGTTCCAGCCTGCCACCATCGCATAGGCTTGTCAGGGGCCTGAAAATCCGAAACCAACCTCTAGTAGGTGGACTATGAGCACAAACTACCATATCGGAACATTAGGTGCGAGTGGATGACTGTATGAACATTGAGCACCAAAAGCACCCGCTAACTCAATACATAGTCAATAGAATTTAGAGAGTATGATATCTCGAGCATGGGGACTGTGGTTCTACTCTACTGATCTTGTAGGGAGGATGGGGTCTCATCAAAGATGTTAAGGAAAATAGTGGAAATATTCAAAACAAGATGGCAGTGGCTGCCATAATCACTAATGCATAGTGTGCTTTAAAATGAAGCCAACCAACCTGCCTACCAAAAACCCATTAAATATTAAACTCTTCATACAATCTTCCTTAGGTTTCTAATGCGATCATATGATAGATAATCATTACACCAACCAACCCATTCACCAATCCAATACTGAAACCGAACTAAACAACTCAAACATTTAACAATTCAAGTATCCAGATAATCAAAAGATGGCGCTATATAAACCAGCACAATAAAACAAGCAACTACTAAAAATTCTTTTCTACGCAACCAACATCAACTTATGGTGAGAAAAAGCCATGTACCCAAAGCAGTCTGTTATCCTGAAAGAAATATAGTAAACAACGCCGATGTGTCGGAGTGGCGATGAACAAACTATAATTATTGCAAAATTGTAAGGGCACTCGGAACTACAACTGAATTGAAAGCAAAAGCTTGAGTTCATTAAAGTTATTAAACATCAACTTTTTAGAATTGAGCTTATGGCTGTTTATTCGAGCAAGGTCTTCATCGTCAACTTGCTCTTCATCAAACATGCTGGCAGTGTTGTGCGACTGACTCATGAATATTTTTTTTATTTCCCTCGGTAATATTTTTTTAATATATTTGCACTGCCCTTTCTTTGTATCTCTGCAGTAAAAGTCTCCATTATGAGGACTCAATAGAAGCATTTTGAGACACCTGTCGTTTCCTTGACGGTATTTCTCATTCGGTTGGAGACAAAGGTATTGAAGTGTTTGCGAAATTGCCCCAAAATCTGCAGGAGCCTCTAATCGCCAAGTTACACCTCCAGCGCCTGGTTTGGGGGAGGAAAGGATAAAGAAAAGTAGGAAGGAAGCTGATCTAGTTGGAACCCAGGGTTTTTTCGTGACCAGTGTTACACTTCTCCTTCATTGTTTTTATCTATTTGAGATATTCAGATGTTTTTTTTTTGTTAATTTCGATGGCCAAAGCACCAAGATAATGTAATCATAAATTCTGCTTTAACCTATGTATGGTAAAAGCCCTCTACTGATCAAACAATTCTTTGAACGGTTTAATGATATTAAGCCTATCTTTTGATAAAACCATCAATCGTGCGGTCTAATATTACTTAACTATGGTCTTTGCCAGCACGTTTTACTTCTGTTGATTTTTTTTCTTATTCAGCGTTCATTTATTCATTCATTATCTATTTTTGAAAGATATCTTTTCGCCACGCTTGATTAAACAAAGGTGTTTCATTTCGCACTGATATTTTTCTTATTTGTTCTTCGTCCATCTCTTTATATTCCTCTTCCGTTCCATCACTTTTATAATTTCGTGACGCTTAGTTTCCTTTCCATCTCCTTTTTCTTCTCTTGCTTCCATTCCTTCTAATTTGGTGATTATTTCTTTTATACTTTTTGTTTCTTCTTTGCGTTTCATCTCAATAGGCCCATATTATATGTGAATCATTTTTAGCATTTCACTTACAACATAATGAAGCTTATGATGCTCTAACTTTTGATTGCATGTTATCTGTGTTGGTGCTACTCACGGCGTATCCATTAGCACTCCAGCTATAAGAGGGAAGCCGTGCACCAATACGTATCTTCTGTCAATTTGTCGCTCAGTATGTGAAGTTTGTCCACAAAAGTCTTCAGTCAAGACATTTCTTGCTGCATACTGTCAGCGCACTGAGCATCATCTCACAAATTAAGATTTGCATTGTCTTCCAAATAAGGCAGTATGGATAATCATTGCATTTAAATTTATGGTCCACTTAATTTAATGGATCCATTACCCATATCACCTAAATTGTGGAAGAAGACGCGGGTGACATGAGTTTCCGCATAAGCTACTGCACTAGCTGTGGTACGTGTTATAAGTGCTGGGTTTAGGAAATTATCAAATTGCTCTAACTGAATGCGGTATATTGAAACAGATTACCTGAATTTTCACAATTAAGTTTGTGGAGTTCAAGGGAAGCCGTATCCAGATATGTCGCGGCTGTTCATTTTACCTGTTTCTTTCTTACTGACTGTCCCCTCTCTCTCTTTCAGCACTCTTTTCATTCCGCACTGTGGTAGTTTGCCTATGTATTTCTCTCCCTTAAGTTTTTGTTCTTTGGAGTGTCTATCTCTCTATCTCTCTCTCCCTTTCTATCTTGATCTTTCGTTATCTGATGTTTCAAATTCGCGCTGTTCGGTTCTTTTACAGCTTCTACCGCTGTTTTCTTTGGTGCTTTTAATTCTGCAATCAGTTTTTGACTCTTTATCACCCTTTTTTTGTAAATCATAATTTTGTGATCTGTTGATTTTGTCTGTAAATGTTTCAAATCTAACAGTGGTCGGGCAGCAATGAAGCGACAAAACTATGTCATCTGATGGCGCGTTGCTTCAATGACGTTACCTTTCAAGATCACGTTGATTTAACGTTGTGAGCCTCGTAGACATTTGCAAATTTTGTGCTAAATATAGAGGACGGCCGAAGTGCGCAACAACCCTACCGACAAAGACTGCTCTTAGAGATCAGTCCCTCGCCCACAATGAGTCATTTAAAAGAACACTGTGCTTTTGTTACGTGCTTTTCAGCATTCAGAGAGTTGCTCGAGGGCAAATCGTCCGAAGCGCCCGATTTTTTAGCAGAGGCATTGGTATTGTAGTGCTTGACAAAATCACCCTAATTTCATTCTGCACCGATCCTTTGTCAAGGATGGCACAGCGGTAGACAAGAGTCATCAAATACCAGGAGTATGCGCATGAATGTCGCTCGCACTATCTTGTAAGAATGCATACATCGCATCCATGCTCTTTCACTTTTTAATTGGCTTGATCATCGCCCCTTAACAATTTGACTATGACCGACAAAATGTAGCTTTTTCATATGATTATGGTCAGAAATAAAACATTAATTAAGCGTAGCTTTTTTCTGAAGGAAAACTTAACAATGGAGTCAGTAAAACAAATAAGCAAATGAACAAAATGCAAACAGAAGGCGGTGAAGTGCAGAACGTTGAATCCTAAAAACTTCCTCATTACTCAAAAAAAAAAACCAACCACCCTCTGGCCCTTCCCCACAACACGACGTCGCAAAGAAGCCTTGCACAGAAGCAGCTCGTGGGGCTGTCTGTGTTGCCAGGAAAATGAAGGCGAAGGACCTTCCTACTTTGATGAGCGTGTCTCCCTTTGCGGGCTGGTCACCATTTAAAAATTTATGGTGATCAGCTCGAAAGGATCTGCAAGGTGTCCAATAAGTCACCTTTTAAGATCCATAGAAAGTTGAAGTCGATTCTGGGTGACGAGACCATCGAGGTCACCAAACTTGATAGTGGTGACCTCATAGTCGAGTTAAAGTCGAACGACCAGGCTAAGAAGTTGGGAGCAATCGCGGCGTTCTTGGACATTCCTGTGACTGTCAGCCCTCACAAGAGCCTGAACAGTTCCAAGGGAGTTATTCGTAGTCGTGATCTTGATCTACGCTGTTGCACGGAGGAGGAGATGGTGGAGGAGCTGAGTGGCGTCACTCACGCTCAGCGCATCAAGGTGCGTCGGGGTGAGGACAAAATTCAGACCGACACCGTCGTCCCAACCTTTGACAGCCCGAAGCCGCCAAGTAGAATACGTGCAGGGTACCTGACTCTTGATTTCAGACCGTACGTCCCGCTCCCGATGCGCTACTATAAGTGCCAACGCTATGGCCACGGCAAAGACAGGTGTAAGAAACCTGTTGCTGTATGTGTTAGATGTGGCATGGGTGTTCATGTCGAACGTGACTGTTCGGCTGATCCCCATTGTGTCAACTGCAGAGGAGACCATGCAGCCAGCAGCAAGACCTGTCCGAAGTCCTTGGAAGAACAAGCCATTCTTCGTTACAAGGCAGAGAATGGCGGTACGTTTCAGCAAGCCCGTATGGCAGTTGTGGTTGAAATCCATAAAACGATTTCAACGCGAACATTTGCTAGTGCCGTCAAGTCTCAGCTTCGAACGAAGTCAGTAACGCTCCCCAAGGATGGCGGCAGAGGTGCCCCTTCTGCGCCGCCCAAGGGGGAAAAAACCCAGAAAGATTCTCCGGCTCTCAGTCCCTAGAGAGCAGCAGAAACTGAAGCACCAGCCAAGCGCAGGGCCGAAAAGTCGAAAAGACAGGAGGCTCCTAGGGAAACACTCAATCGTTTTGCGCCTCTGGCCATGGATGCTGAGGATACTATATCCTCAATCTGGGGGCACTCCTCCACCCCTCAGCTCCCCGAGGGCCTCCGCCTCCCCTATGGAGTGCCCTCCCCTCCTCCCCCTCCAAACCCCAATCCCCCTCCAAATCCCGCCTCCCATCCCCGGCGGAGAAA
>BLXT01000825.1:2717149-2729829 GCA_019648995.1 Plakobranchus ocellatus | reverse complement strand
ATTCAGATCTAGATTTTAAAAAAGAATTAGATCTACGTATTCTTCTTGAAAAAAAAAAGTCATCAATGATCTCGCTGCTTGTTCAAATTTTTTTTTCATTATACATTAACTTAAACCGTAAGCTGGCATAAGAGAGAAAACTTTCTCAATGCAATTATTTTTTAAGGAAAGTAAAAATTTCGAACTAGTTAAAATCAAATTGGAGGCTCATACAAGCTTAATTTTTAAAATGATTCCATCATTAGAATTCGATTTTTTAAAATAATTGATCTCAATTTTAAATGGGCGATCCAGCTTATTCTTTCTAATGTCGATAATGCACGATTCGTTAAAGCATATTTATTAGCTACATAAAACATTGCACATATGGGAAATTATCCATATCATTTCCAACATTAAATTTTTATCTCATAGAAGTCTCTTTTTCTTGTTCATAGAAGACAATAATGAGTAAAAAAAGAAGTGTTGATAATAAGCATTTAAAAGACAATCTCTCTTTAAACTTATAAAATAATAAAGTATTCTTTATTAATATTCTAAGGAGCCAGCCCATCAGGTCGCAGGTTTGGAGAGAAGGGTGGGGGGGAGGGGGGGGGGGGTTTAAGCGATTGTGTCGATAAAGAAAGAAGCGCTTTCTGATTGTATTTGTTTTTGTGATATTCTTTTGATAAAGTCTAAGGGCGAAACGTTTGAAGGTATACTCTGTGTTTTTCAAGTTCTTTCAAATAAGTTAGATGTAGTAGTTCTATTCTTTAAATACACAATTTTTAAGGCAAAATGCTTGAAAGAGGTTTAAATAAAATTGTCTTTTCACTTTTCTTGATGCTCAACGCACTGCGACTCGCGTGTGCATGCATTTGACATTTTAACAGAAGGTCAAGTCATGGGCGAAATAGGCAATTTTTTTTGTATGAAAACTAGCCAAGAGAGGGTGTGCGAACCCTTACATTTGCTTGCCAAAAACTTTTAAATGGATATTGAAAGACTAAAAATTCTTTTTGATGTCGAAAGTGTAAGGTTCTTAGATACTTTTTAATACGCTATTTGAATAGTAAAAATGTGATCATGCGAATAGTTTTGATGAGAACACAGTATAAATTAGTGATTTTTCCTATATTTTCCTACAATCTTTAATGAACAAAAAACGATGCACACGCGTCGGAATACCAAATATTGCTTAGGGAATTTGCTCTTTATCTCAGTGAAAAATTTTTTTTTTTCCTGAAGAAAGAGAATGAGGAGAAAGAAACAAGAGTAAGAAGAAGCCTTTTAAAATATTTCACTGCATAGAAGCGGAATATTTTTTTTCTTTTTAAGTACAACGTCCTTCACTATTTAGAATCTTCCTTCACTATTTAGAATACCAAATATCTAAAAAAATATCCATTTTACTTCTGTTGGTATGTGATGCACTTAAACTAACATTTGCATATATTTTGGGTTCCTTTTCATGCGATAAGGTCGTGAGAATGGCGAAAACCACAAATTGTTAGCGGTAAAACTAACCAGAAGAATGTGATTGCTTGCCTTGAAACGATCGCCCATAGCTTCCAAACGACTAAGGAGAAGCTAAATTAAATTTGAAAATTTGGTAATGCAAGTTCTGTGAATACTTTTTTCACCACTTGTGTGCACAACCACAGTTTAAACCTGCGAATCATTTTGAACGTATCATCGTAGGTTTCTATTTGATGCATTCCGCATATCCATATACTTTTTTTATTTTTATAACATACGTTTGATATATCGGACACCTATAAACAATATAGGGTTATATTGTTTATCTAATGCGAGGCTTTCAAGTCAAAGGCAAGAGATTAAAGAAGCATGGAGTGCAAGAAATACGCATTAAAATGCTGTCACAATCATTAATTTTGATGGAAAAACTAGCCTGAGGGCGTTTATTGAAAACCTTCTTATCCATTACCTTCGGCTTACAATCTTATGGTAGCAAGCTACAGATTTTTTTAAATACTTCTTTTCATTTTATCTTTTTGACTAAGTCTTGAAAACCCGAGCAACACTTTAATGCGTGTATTCGTGGTTATAGAAAATGTAATGTCCACATAGATTTTCTTTTTTGTATTTAACTACAATAGCTTTGACAAGGGAAAAAAACTATTAATTTTGACAATAATAATGCCTAAAGATGTTGATTGCAAACCTCGGAATCCATCCCCTTCAGCTTACAATCTAATGACAGCAAGCTGAAAATTCTTTTAAATTTCAATTATATAAGGCCACCAGACATTTTAAAATAATTTAAATGGACCGCTCAACTTAAACCAGTTAGTTTTGATGGTAACACAGCCTGTTTTTAGTAATATTTCGCATATTTTGCTACCCTTTTTAAATTAGAAACGTCGAGTGATGATATCGAGGGTCCGGGACCAAAAAGTCGTAACTTGAGGTATGACTTTTTGGAGCCATAGGATTAGTTGCACAAGAGAGTGAAGCGCATCTTCAGTCCAAAAGGCTTATCTCTAAGTCAAATGGAAATTTTTGTCGTATGTACACACCCATGCTTTTTTAGAATCCAGAAAGTCGCAATTTAAGTTATGACTCATTGGTTGTTAATTTTTATTAGAAAAAAAAAGGTTGCATCCTAGACACATGGCGATATGGTTTTTAACCATCTATTCAATTTACTTGGCTTAAGTTATGCGTCCTTTTGCTTTCTAAAGTGACCTAACCTCATTCACTTTTAACTTTGAAATAGTTAAAGATATGACTTTGATTGTCTCTCAGAGCAAAACGCAATCTAAGGTAATATAAGCCTCGGAATTCCGAAGGAAAAATAAATTATTAAATCACAAAGAATGTCTGTATGTCGACTGCTGTGCAAACGACCTTGCGACATAATTATATTGTCTTTTCTTAAGTTAGACGTTATGATGGAAATGTGAAGATAGATTTTCCCTTTTGGCGAAGTCTTCTTTCTTAGGTACCTTGTCTGGAATAACATTGGCAATTATGGTCCTCCACTCAAACCTATTCTCAGTTAACCTCATAAAATTGTTGCTACCTTTATCTATGACCTAAGACTTTTAATGCAAGTTATTGTCTGTCTGTCTCTACTGCCTTCAATCTTTCCAGTGATTGTTTAGTGTTCTAAACTCTTGTGTCGGCAAATATAGCCTAAGGACTGTATATGCCTCTGACTTATGTTTTTAATTAGTGATCGCTCAAGATCAGCCCCTTTTAGTGCTAATTTATTGAACTTTTTCCTTCCATGATTTTCTCATCATTCTCATCAACCACATGTCTACTGCTTCTACTTTTCTCTCTGTTTCCTTGTTTATTGTCCAACACTCACTATCATACAAAAGTACTGACCATACATAATGTTTTTACTACCCTTATATTGGTTTTCATACTATGTTTCTGTATGCCAGTATTGGTTTCATTTTTTTGGAATAAATCTTTGGCCGTGACTTTTCTTTTACTAATTTCACTTGTGCATCTACCATCTGATGTAAGAGTATAAATTCTTTGGCGAATATAAATTATATGGCGAAGTAAGTGGTATAAATTCTTTGCAGATGATATAAAGATTGATAGTTAAACGAGTGGTAAATGGAAAAAATGTAGTTCTTGAATAAGATTTTGGGGAAAAGGGGGAGGGATTTCTATTAATAGTAACTTCACAACATAGCGTGCCCGCTCTTCCTTCTAAGGTCATTGTGGAGTAACTGAATGAAAAAGACACATCGACTTGGTAAGAGCTAAAAACCCAAGTACCAGGGGCGATGTAGAGAGAGAAGGCCTATTGATTACCCAGTTTATGATGGGGCTACATTCTTTGGCGATAAGGAACATGAGAAGGAATCATACGTTTCGGGTACATTAAAACATGATCAATGGATGATGTTTTATCAATATATTAAGCTCTGTGTATGTGTGTAGGTGAGCCCTATATACGTTTTTGCACCGCTGGGAAAGAAATTTGGGGAGGGGGATCAGTTGAGTTGATTATTTGGTTTTAGTTTGTTTGATGCGATAAAAGTTTTATAGAAATATTATTTAGAGATTATGCTGTTATGTTTTTTCCATTTTTTTCTCTTTAAATTTTATAATTGCTGCAATTTTGCCATATTATCATTGTTTCATTTTTTGCACAACCTTGTCACATATTAATATTTGAAATTAATAGTGCTGGCTTTTTTTTCTTTTCTATGTTTCTTTTTCTTGAGAGCTGAAAACATGTTTGATTTTTGTTTCTCTATCATTTATTTTTCAACTATAAATGTAGAATCATCTATAATTAAGCCACAATAACTCATTTCTCATAAATTATTGATTTCTAAAACTGAGACAAGAAAGACTTCGATTCTAGATGGGTAAATTGAGCGTAAAATCTTAATCCAAGCAAAATTATGTTAGTATAATACTGAGGGTAATAAAAAATAGCCAATTCTACCACTTTGGGTATATCAAAGTAAGCTCGTCAACAAATTGTAAAAAGAGTGAAAAATATATAATTATAGATACAACTTATTCTCAGGTAACATTTAGATTCCAAACAGTCGTAACAAGATTTACAACTTTTCTCTAAAAAGTCTTCGCATCGAAAAAGTCGTAGTTTGACATACATCACTTTGCTTTCTAAATTTGAAAAAGGTCGTTAAGGCTTTAGCAAAAAAAAGCTAACAGATTTACCATGTTTATGACGACACAATCATATCCGCCACATTTAAAAACGTTTGCGTGCAAAAAATTTATTCAAACTTTCGAGCATTAAATATCATTCACTTCTCTTTCACCCTTTACGGTAGGAAAATCATTTTATTCAATGAATAGCACATTCTCATTATTATTTACCATCCTCCCATGTGTCCAATGCCCATCATTTTTGAAAAAGGGTAGAAATACGTGCGAAAAATCAGGCTGTGTTGCGATCAAAATTTACTCGCGGGTTTAAGATATAGCTGTCTATTTAATATACTTAAAAGTGTCTATCAGTCTGATTCTATCGAAATGTAAACATAAATGTTAATTTCTTATGTTGGTTTCGAAGCTTGACGCGATCAAAGTTAAAGCTTGCATCCAAATTTTAGGCTAGTTTTTCAGCTAAAAATGCCGACTTTGCCCCTGTAAATTATTTCCAAATTTAGAAATCACTTAAATATATTCAGATAAAAGATTTGTCGCGTGTTTCACAAAGAAAAAAAACAATAACAGAATAACATTATTCACTCGTTTTTCAAGCATATGTTTTGTTACTGTTAGGTTGTTACGGAAGAGGGTCCGGAAAAAAACGAAAGTGATGAAAAATTCCCCATCGCGATAAAGCGACAGTGATCCCAATGCAAATTTCTTGCACGTTATTTATTTTATGAAAAAAACTTCGCATCCATTCAAAAAACTTTCCAAAGGTATTTTACCGTCTTCTAACGTATCGAATGGCTATAATTTTCAAAAAGGCAAGGAAAATTATGTGAAATATATTTTCAAAAAAAGATGCTCTTTTGCTATCGAAATTAGCTCGCTGGTTTAATCTGACAACTGCAATTATATAAAAATGTCTTCAAACTTAGTCTATCAGTATGTAGAAGAAGATTTAGCATGTTTTTGGTTGTTTCGGATCTAAGGCGATCGATTTCACGGCTCGTTACCAGTTTTTAGGCTACTTCTTCACACAAAAACCGCTGATTTTGACTATGTAAATGACTTCCAAATTTAGAAAACACTTAATTTTAAGTAGACAAGCGATTTGATGCATTTTCTTTTAAAAGCAGTAAAAGGACATTATTATTGAATCGTGCTGTAGCCAAGTGTCTGCTTAGATTGTTACGGAAGTGCGTCCGTAAGGAAAGCGATTTAAAAAAAATTTTTTTCAACGTGATGAAGCGACAGATTTTAAATGCTTATTTCTTGCACTTTTTTCCTTCTTTGTTTTCCAATCTGATCGTGAAAATTTTGCATTTGAAGGAAAGCACATTCCCAATCTATTATACCGTTTTCTGATGTGTCCAATACCTATCGATTTGGAAAAAAAAGGTAGAAAAATGGGCAAAAAAATTACTAAGAAAAAAAAAAGTCTGTGTTGCCATCGAAACTCACATGCGGGTTTAACCTATGTGATGTACATTTAAGTTATTAAATAGTGTCTATCAAGCTTACTTTATCGATTAGTAAAACAAAATTTAGATTCTTATGTTGGTCTCTGAGCTTAAGGCCATCTAAGTTAAGGCTTGTTACCAGTTTTTAGTCCACTGTTTCAGCCAAAAATTGCTGATTTTGCCCCTGTAAATGACTACAGTATTTGAAAGACATTAAAATGCCTACAGACAAAGGTTTTGATGCATTTTGCATGAAAAAATGGCATAAGAATAATATTATTAAATCATATTTTAGGCGTGTGTTTCCTATGGCTTAGATTGTTACGGAAGCGCGCCCGTAAGAGTGGAAAGCGATTTTAAAAATTCCCTAGAGTGATGAAGCGATACGTTTTCAATGCTCGTTTCGTGCACTTCACGTTGCTTCGTAATTTAGTTTGATTAAAAAAAAAAAAAAAAAAACTTCTTTTATAGTGTCTGTCATCCTTACTCTATGGATACGTAAAAGAAAAGTTAGCATCCTTGTGTTGGTCTCGGAGATTTTCGCGATCAAAATTAAGAAACGTGCTAGATTTTATTATACTTTTTCAGCCAAAAATTGAGGATTGTTCCCTTTAAATGACTTCTAGTTTTAGAAAACACTTACATATATTCCGATAATAACTGTGAAAGGCAGTAAAAGAATAACATTAATGATTGTATTTTAGGCATGTGTTTGCTTAGGTTGTTACTGAAGCGAGTCCTTAAAAGAGCGGAAAGCGATAAAAAATCCCCCATCGTGGTGAAGCAACAGGTTTTCAATGCTTATTTCATTATTTAATTTTATATAGTGGTCACAAACATCGATGCATTTTACAATTAAAGGAGTACACGAACAAATATATTTGCTCGGTAGTTTCTGTTACTCTGTCAAATAGATTTTTTTATATCCTTTAAATAAAGCAAAAATATGACTGATGTATGGTACAAGCTTTCCCAGTAACAATTAATTACACGAGTTCCATTTCTCTTACATTCTCCTTGATTAAAAAAGCATTACATTAATTGAAAATCAAATTCTATGTGTATTATGTCTTCCGATATATTCAATACCTATCGTTTGCAAGAACAAAAAAAGGAAAGGAAAACGATAAAAAAAATTTCTCTTCGAGATGAAGCGACAGGTTTTCAGTGCTTATTTCTCGCATTTTTTGCTTCCTCATTATTTAATTTTATTATGGAAAATACATTCCAGTGAAATGAAAAAACATTACTTTTATCTTTTTTTACTCTGGGTAAAAAGAAGGCCAATCTTTGTTTTTTTTTTTCATAAACATAAACAAGTATTCAAACATAGTATTCAAAATGGCAGTAATAAGTACTCTTCAATATTTAAATTATAAAGGCATATTAATTGATCCATTGATTGCAGGGAATGTAAAAAAAAAAAAAAAAAAATTAAGCATGCAATAATTTTCTCATATAAGCAGCGTTAAAGCATGGATGCTCTTTATTATAAGAAACGTGCTTTTTACGGCTTTTGTATGACTTTAAAACGATTCTCCGCTATCTTCTTTAAAAAGGTCAAGTGAAGGGAATCAAGTCGTAATGGAACATTCTAACCACGTTTGCATCCAATATGGTAAATAAAAATCAAAGAAAGCGTAAGATTAAAATTTTCTTTGCTTAATTTCTATTTGGATCAATTCCTGTTAATAGATCACTGCAACGAGTTTCTAGTATGGGGAAGGGGGGTGGGGGGGGGGGGAGATTATGCGTACAGAAAAATTAACCAAAATTGTATGTTTTGTTGTTTTTCTTTCCAATTTTTTTAAAATTTCAAATTATAAACTTTACGTGAATTATAATTTCTATAAAATTTGTAGTCATAAAATTTATTGAATTTAGAAATATTGAAAAAATATTTTGTGATTCAAAATCATACAAAATTTGCTCGTAAGCTACATTTGCAAATATCTAAAAAAAAAAAAAAATAATTGCTTGTATCTTAGATGTTAAGAACAATTTTTCTGTTTCTGTTTTGTGATGGATTCAATTTTTTATTTTTGGAAATGGCACTTCAAAGTTTTGATCCCAAAAATTAAAAGTTGTTTTTTCTACAAAAATTAAAAGAGCTAAACCTTATATCAAAAACTTAAGCAGGCAAATCTGAGCAAATTTAATTCTAAATAGTAAGATTTCAAGACTTCAAGCTAGCTCCGGTAACCAATTCATTAAGTGAGAAAGGTGCTGTAAATAATAACGGTTTTTTTTTCTTCTTTTAATAAAGATTGTTTGTATTTACAATTTTTCTTAATAGTAATCGGCTTTTTTTTTTTTTTCACTTTAGTCACTAAAAGTCACTAAAATTATAATTTATACAGGGCTGACCTGGAGTCGGTATTTCTGCTTTACTTCTTTTTCTCACTGTTCTCAGTTTCAATCACTAAAAACTTTTACAGCTCTGACCTGGAATCTATGTTTCGAATTACAATTTTACTATCCTCTGAATCTTTTTTTCTTTTGTTATATGTTCAAAATGGTACATGTAACATAATATTGTAAATGCTTTGGCGTGAATAGAACTGAAGCATGAGTACAATAGTTTTCTCTCTCGAGTAGCAACACTGTATGATATATCTCAAAAATTATTTTCAGTGAGAGTGGCTTCTTATCTTAAATTTTTTCCAACGTGTTCATTGTAAATGACGCGTCAGAGAAAAATCCAAACTTTTACAGCCGTGGAAACCGGCTGTGTCAGTAATTTATTTTTTTTTAGAAATAGTTACTTTAGAGGGAGAGCCCAGCATAGCAAATAAATGAAGGATAATATGAAAAATCTCTGCCACTATTTGAGTATTAGTTAAGAAGAAAAAATTGCGTTGCAATTGACCACACCTTGGTTTGCCACAAAGGCAACACGCCTTCAATGCGCCTTCATAGGACAAGAAATTATTGTCGTCACAGACTAGCCTAAAACTAGGCGATCGATGCTCCACTTTAACAAACATAGCTGGGCTTCACTTGGTGGCACCTTAGCACTGAACACAAATCTTGGTGCGAATCAGCTGGGGAAGAACGTGAGTAGCGCGAGACAATCGTTCGTGTATTGACTGATGGAACTGGTCTCCTCTTTTGGCACTTCGATTGCTGTAATAATTTCATGTTTTGAGGCTAAGGGAGTACTATGGAATTGCACTACTCTGGATCGTCTCTTTTGTTATAATTATATTGTATTGCAGTGGCAGTTGTTTTCTCTGGTAGAATTTGCATATATATCTATGTTGATGAACAGGAATTTGAAAAAAGCGATACGGTTAAACAAAATAGGATTCCTTTCAAATAGTATTTCAAATGAAGCTAGTAAAGTAAATTTTTTATCAAGGCTGTTAATTTGATCAAGTGTCAGTTTGATAGCTTCAATAAGCCCTATTTATTCTAAAGAGAAGGATGCCCCGCTACATGAGACCAAGACAAAAATAATCTTGATTCCTATCTAAGGACTAGATCACTTGGTATCATGAATGTTTCCATTATTCAGAGCGAGCTATTTTTCGTGTAAAAAATAAACTCTCATTTGCTCATACGAATATTAGACTCGACTCTCACCATGATGCGAGGGTAAGTATCAATGTAATTCATATATTTTAGTATCATTCAAAATTATGATATTTGATGCAAAACCTTGTTTTATTTGTTGTTTTATTCATATAACTGTCACATTATATTCCTTGAGAAGTTTTCTCCATCAGGTTTCAAGGTATGGCTCTAACTGAGATTCAAATCTCTACCTTTGATGAATTGGTCTCATGGTTTTGAATTATTGAGATAACATTCTATTATAAAACGTTGCTTTCTTTGTTTCCCCTTATTATTCCTTTAAGGAAAAAAGTGTGTAAGATGCAGGCATCTTATTCCAGTAAAAATAAGAAGCCTGCATCTTACACACTTTTTGTATGGAATAGTTTTACTTTGTTGATCGTTTTTTCGATATCAAGTCTTCTTAAAATAAGATCTCAATGACCATTGAATAAAGGAGTTTTGAAAAAAAAAAATAGAATAAAGCAAGATAATACACGAAAACTTTTGATAATTATCATAGAATATTTTATATTTTATAAAATATTTGTTAAGTTTCAATGTTATTTTCACCTCACTGCATTTGAGATCTCATTAAAAATAAATAAATAAAACTTTTCATGAAAATGAGTCACGCTATTTTCCAAGCACTGAAAATAGCTTACAGTAAGGCAGAAGGATTGGAGCAGAGATTCGTGTATTTACTAAATGTAGCGTGCTCTAAGCTTTTCAACGGATCGATAAAAGAGATGGCTGCTATGATCTTTTCTATTACAAATAGAATAAAATGCGCAGAGGACAGGTCTACCATTGCATGACGTTTGTATTTGAAAACTTACGCATTAGTGGCTTCTTTTCAATTAATTATTTAAAAACTGTAATGAAACAGATTAATAAGAAAAGCAAACGATAATTGATGATTACTAAAGTAATACTAATGATGGTGTTGACAAAGATGATGATGATGATGATGATGACGACGATGATGAAGATACTACTAGTAGTAGTAGTAGTTATTCTAATAATAATGATGATGATAATAATAATAATAATAATAATAATAATAATAATAATAATAATAATAATAATAATAATAATAATAATAATAATAATAATGTATAGAAAAAGAAGAAGAAGAAGAAGAAAAACTGCTGCTATGTATTGACAATCCCTTTTTTGATTGCTGTCGTTCTTGAGTATGTTGCTATGCCACCTTTCTGTGCCATTGCTTGTATTTTAAATCGGTCGAAAAGCAAACATAAAATTGTTAACATGACCCATCATCTTTATTAGCCATTAGTGTTAGATAATATTATGTTTAGTAACATAGTCTTATCAAATAAGAAGCCTATTCATTTTATTTTTCATTTACTCATTCGCGTGCTCGAAGGATATCTTGTTATTTCTCTTTACCCTTTTGATTAATCAGCTATTGGTATAACAACAAGAGAAGCAATTGTGATCGAAGACAAATGGGTTGTGATTTCAGTCCCCAATATATTTCTCGGTTTGTATGTTAGTGACTATGTATGACACTGTGTTCATGCAGCGATGGTTAACATTTCAAGTTTATTACTCTATTAGTTTTCATGCTGCTGTAGATGTTAAGTTTTCTTGTTTGTAAGTCTTTATACAAAATTGTGCCAAGTTCTAATAATAAAAAGTTGTCGTCTCAGTGAGTGAAGGAAAATAAACCTATTTTACATAAATGTGATTTAGTTATAAGCTCAAATTCATTATGTTTAAAAATCGATTTGATTAACGGAAGAATGGTAATTTATCAGGCTGCTCAGTCTATGCTACGTAAGTACGCATCACTTTTGTACTTTATCTCTGCCTTAAATATAAAAAAGGCAATAAACTAATTAAACCAGTCATTCATTTTTCCCATAAACTTCTCTTTTTTTAAATCCCTTTATTTCAAGCTATCTGAGGTTTCAGCTACCTTTTCTTTAACTTGAGGTTTAGATAATCAATCATAATGAAATTATGAAAAACACTTCTGTTAAGATGATAATTTAGCCATCAAAGGGCGCAGCCTTATGAGGTGTATCGATTTCAGCATCTGTTATGTCGAATAAAAAAACAAAAAACAAATTGAATCGATTTACTATGTTTTTCTACAGCGTACTGAAACATTTAAACCAATGCCATACTTGAATCAATCTGAACAGATTCGACTCCATCGAGTCCATGAATGCCGATTCAGTGCTAGTGAAACGACATCGAGGAAACAAACGTTTTGTAGTTGCTGCTCTCGTCATCGGGGGTCTCTTCTTCCTTGTTGGCATTCTCATTGGGTACTTCAGCCACACACACAAGAAATATCCAACCCTGAAACCTGCACCGCGCAGGTAAAAAACAATCAAAAGGGTGGCACAATGGTCAGGCTATGTCGACGATCATGTATTTTGTGTGTATGTGTGTGTGTTCGTGGTGTTGGAAGTGGCGGTGATTATTGTTTTATTTGTTTCATTATATCTATATCAATCTGTATGTTTTATGCCTTTCATTTAGGCCTGTATTATGGTTTGGCGGACAATAATAAAGACTTGAACTAGTACTTGCGACATTTTACGTCACTTGAACATTAAGCATAGGACCGTGTTTTGCCTGCACTTAGACACTTCATCGTTTCAAACCTAACTTGCAGGAATGAGATATTAGTTGACCACTAATCCGTCAGACTAAGGCAGTCATCAATCACTATAATTGCTGAAAGTTTTCCTTTTCCTTGGCCTTTTTATCTGATCACCGCAATTCAAATTGTAGTAAGTGGGTTAATTTATTTGCATCGTGTTTACATGCCATTGTAATGATGAGGTTGTCAAACTCTTCTCTTTGATATTTTTGTCTAAAGTGATCTCAGTGCATCAAATGTGTCAAAGCTTATTGATTTCTCTTCCTAGCTATCTCTATATATCTGTGTAACTTATAGAAAGTAATATTTGATGAATCTATTTATCCATCTGTCTGCCTCTCAGTCTGGCTATATGTCTCTCTATCCACTTATCTATCAAATCATAAATGGATCTTTTTAACTCTACTTTTTCCTCTCTCTTT
>BLXT01000825.1:2704980-2716363 GCA_019648995.1 Plakobranchus ocellatus | reverse complement strand
TTTTTTTTTTTTTTTTTGGGGGGGGGGGATTGTTGGTTTGGTTTTTTTTTTGCCAAGCAACATTTAATGCATCTTTTTCATGGCTCTTTGCACCTGTACAAGAGTTGCTTACATTTTACCTTCATTGTCGTTACTAGACAGTACATCTCCGAGAGTGCGGCGGCAGGAACAGCAGGAACGGAGGATTTTTCACAGAAAATCTTGGAAAGGTGGAAAGCTAGTGGTTTGGATCAGGTGTACAAAAGTTCCCACAGTGCGCTTTTAACGCTTCCAAATCAGACCCACCCGAATAAGGTAAAGAGAATAGAGAGAAGTAAATCTCGCCTCATTGTGGTTGTGATTTCGTTCCGGTTTCTTTTTTTCTGCTTGCAATGCTCTTAAGCAATACAAGTCAAGACATCTCTTGAATTGATGATTGCATAAAAATACTGTGATTGTTTATGTCAAAATATTTTATCAAGGAATAGCAATATATAATGAAAGAAATAGTTTTAGCATTAATTTCAGAGTATTTAATTGAGCTGATTGTTTTGTTAAACTGACTTTAACATTTTTTTTTTAATTTTCACCATAAACTGCCACTCAATTAAGTATGACGTAATATATCTGTTTGCTCTTTTTAAAAGTTTTAACGTTTGCACTCCTTCCCACTTTAACAATTGATATCCTCATTGAATCACATTAATGTTTGTATCCTACTGCCTGTTGTCTTCCTCTGCCTTTTCTCTCCTGCAAAGTGCATCTTAAAACCTTTTTGCTTACTGTTCTTTTGTTTGTAAGAAAAAAATGTCCTCTCTCTCTTCAGAGGATTGAATATTTACGCCACTCTGAAGTGAAGCAATATGTTTTTGTCCTTTTACAGACCAATAGGTTATCTTTTTTATATTCAATCCTATCGCATTTCAAATAAATCGAGCAATTCACTAAAATGAGGGGAGGAGGAGGGGGGAGGGGGGAGGAAGAGGTATTGGGAAAAGGGGCTAATTTAAGATTGATGTCAATTTCTTTTTCATTTTTATATTTTTTTTAACATTTTGGAACGATTGCACTGTCTTATAGAGTCATTCATAGCTCTATAGTTAACCTAGTAGCTGTTGAATTAGGCGGAGGACTTTACGCGCATCTTTCCCTCGGAGAGGTATGTCAAAAATACATCGTTGCTCAGTTTATAAGAGGTAGGGCTGCTCGTAGTGAGCTATTTAAAATTCATTCATCATAATTGTCTTAAGTGACATGTATGCCAATCCCATCTCACCGGGATGCACCAGGCAAGACCAAGTAAAGTGCCTCTCATAAGGGCACAACTTCGAACTCCGTAGTGCTATAAATTGAACTCAGGATCTTAGGTGACAAGTCTAAAAGGCTTAACTGTGAACTAGCGATGCTACTGTGTCAGTCTGCTACATTAATGGCTAGAGATTAAGTCACTTTATTAAATCAATTTGGCCATGACATTGATAAAATTACTTAGCTGTGTGAGTGGTACGGCACAAATTATTGGTGGGAAGAGCAAACAATTAACATTAGAAAAAAGAATTCTCTACCCCTTTCAGTTTCTAAATTGCTCTTGCTATTATTTCGAATCACATGTTTAATTTAGTGGTAAATGGTGCTCTTTGATCAATGTTTAATTTCATTCACAAGACAATCTTTTTCCTCTTTGGAGCAAATAATTACAAAATCATTAATCATCTTTAGGAAATAAGGATAACTTAGTTCTTACTTTTTTAATCTTTTATATTTTAGAACCTCCATACATAATTCGTTTTTTCTCTCCTAACTTTTAAAAACAGGTGGAACTGATAAAGCCCCTTTCTGGAGAAACCGTGTTTGCTGCCCATTTACAGGAGCCTCCACTCCGCCCTGAAGATAGCAACCATAGTGGAGATACACTTAGTTTAAACTCTTTGTCGCCTGCTGGAGAAATTACTGTATGTACTTCCTGTATTTTTCAATGTCTTTATACTATTGAAATCACACTCTTTTATAAAAATCAGATACAGTAATGACCTTGCGGGAAAAATTGAACAAACCCTGGTTTGTTGATATTTAGAGCGCTTAAAATGGCCGAATACCCTTGAGCTAGAATTGAAGGCATACACTATGATACAGAACAAGAAGCAAAGTTAATATGTAAACATGATATGAGGGCAACCAGAAGTACTTATCCCAGGTTATTTTAAAATGTGTCTATTTTCATTTTATTGTTTTATTTTTTGTCTTTCGTGCAACGTACTGGTACGCTTACTAATTTAGCCCCAAATTTCGTAGATGTCTTTTGTTTTGCATTTATGTCTGTGTCTCTATAACTCAATGTCAATGCTTATGAAAAGGTGTATAGACGTGCAAAAAGACCTCCATGTCTGCTTCTTTGATTGTTCTAAGGCTTTGACAAAGTAAAACACAAAAAGCTGCTGTGCATGCTGGAAGAACTACAGTTTGATGGTTAAGATCTCGAAATATTAGAAATTTAGAATAGGATTAAAATGCAGCTAAAAATTGAAGAACACGGTGATTTAAAATCCTTTAAATGAGATGTGAGGCAGAGAATACGTGTAATGTCTCCTGAATATTTTAACTGATATAATGAAATAATGCAGAAGAATCTAGAGGATATTCTGGAGTAACTATCAATAATCTCAGGTATGCGCATGATACAGTTTCAATGACACAATCTGCTGAATGGCATCAGTAACTTTTGTTTTAGAGAGCAAAAGAATGCGTATGTCGCTGAACGTGAGAAAAAAACGGAATGAATGGCCATCTCAAAAAAATCTTCAAACCCTAAATGCAATCTCGCTTGCAAAGGAGAAAGAAAAAAAAATTACAAAATTCAAATATTTAGCTAGCTGGTGATATGATGATATGGTAGAAGTAGGAATGAAATAAGAGACAGAATAGCCGAGCTGCTTTAGCCAATTAAAGAGCAGTATCGTTAGTGTTAATCCTATGGATGATACTGCTTTTCATTTGGCTACGGCAGCATGGCCAAAGATACATTCCTGAAAAAATCAATACTGGGAAACAGTAACATGCCTATGAACACCAAAATGAGGGTGTTGAAAACATGGTCTGTATTATTATACGGATAATGAACAAGGAAACAGGAAAAAAATTGGAAGCAGTAAAGATAAGGTTTATCAAAGGAATGATGAAGATATGAATAGAAAAAAAATCAAATGAATCAGTACTAAGGAAGTTAAACTTGAGCGATCATCAATATAAACCATAAAACAGGACCACTACAAATTCTAGAACACATTTTGTCCTCATAAGGGTTTAGAACATCTAGCAATCACTAGAAAGGATGAAGGCAAACGCAGTAGGCCTAAAGGTAGACAGAAAATAACTTTTCATTGAAAGTCTTATAAGGAATCTATAAATCTGAAGTCCTGATGTCTATAAATAAACCTTTTTTATATATATTATTCCTATACTCCTTGTTTTAGATATATTGCCTACTCAAAAGGAAAATACTCGTAAAGTTTAACGCCAGCATTTGTTTCTGGTGTAAATATCAATGTGAGTTTCCATTATCTAAAATAGTGATTCTTCTTCTTGACGTTCGCTTCGATTTAATGCTTTTGAAAATATTTTTTTTTTTTAATTTTCAACGCTTGAAATAACGGGAAAACGATTTTTTCTATAAGTTTGCAAAAAAGTAACAGCTTTTTCGTCTTTTAACAAAATACTTATCCATGTTTTTAAATTTGAATTGACATATTAAAGTTATTAAATAACGAAAAATTTTTTTTCTTTTATAACTCTGTCTCAAATTGAAGCTCATTATGATATTTTTACAGCATCTTCACAAACTTTTATTAGGGGCCTACATAATTCGTCCAAACAAAGACAATGCAAGACACAAACTCTGGCATGTAGCAGTCTATATGAATTTTATTTTTTTATGAAAATATTGGTATTTTTTCGTTTTCATCTCACTTTTATGCAATTATCATGTGTCAATTCTTATTTATGAGATCACTGTCATTCTTTCCAATCTATCTGTCAGCCAACAAGAGCTAACCAGTCACAGGATGTTCTGAATACTTTTTGTATTTGAGCCATATATGATTTTGAAAATTTGTTCACTCAAAATGTTGATAAAATTGCGACTTTCAAAATGTGTATCTTTTAACAGAACTGGGATAGGCGTTTTTTCTTTCATAAAAAATGCAAATTAAAAGATAATTGCAAACCTAATAGCTCCTAAATGAGCATTGGGAATGATTTTGATTGATTCACAATGTTCTTTTGCAGTTATTACTTTAAAATCTTACCTTGCAATTATGAAAAAAATTATAATAATAATAATTTTACAATCTAACAGGCAGATGCGGTTTATGCAAACTATGGTCGGCTGGAAGATTTTGAGTACCTCAAGAAAAATTTAAGTTTAGATTTGTCAGGAAAGATTGTTATTTTACGACTGGGCTCTATCGACGCTGGTAACAAGGCAAGTTCGGTTTATTTTTTTTAATTGGTGTGTAGCTTTTAAATCTAAAATTTTCATATCAAAGCAGACAGGAGCCAAAAAGCCCATTTCTTATCATTGTTATAATGATTTGCAAATTAAATTTATTGCAAATGTTGCAAATGGGATTTCACAAAAGTACATCATGTCTGCTGCAGTAGACATTGCAGAACGAGTATAGATTTATAACAGGTTCTTGCATTTTCACTAAGAGCTTAAGAGGCTTGTGTTCCCAACGCCACTTTCAAAATCATCTATATAAATCGAATTTTCCTTAAGTCTTTAATCTTTCACATCGTCCAACAAAGCTTTTCTGGTATTTGTTCACTCAGGTTCGCAATGCTCAGCAGTTTGGAGCTAGTGCTGTGATATTGTATCCTGACCCGGCCGAGTACAATCCATCTTACCGATCACAAGTAGATCCTGATAACCTGGAGAGACCCACCATACCTACTGAGCAGTCCAACATTCGAGATCGTTCCAATCTAGTTAGCCAAACCTATCCCAACTCCATGTGGATGCCTTCAACCGGAATCATCAAGGAGTCTGTGCGGCTGACTTCTTGGGAGGAGAAAAATTCTCAAATTCCTTGCATATCGTTAAGCTATGACGATGCTTCTTACATCTTAAGGTTAATATTAATGTTGTTTCTGTTAATTAGGAATAGGATATTGTAACGAAGCAGAATTAAAAAAAATAAATAAATAAATAATATTATACAAAAGTGTTTATTGATGGTGGAATTTGTTAAACTAGTCTTCAACAAATTCGATGTTGTCTTTCTGTATTTTTTTGTATTGTAAAGGTGTTTAATGACTAAAATGCTATTAGATTTGGTTTAAATTTTTACTTTATTTCATTTTCGAGAGTTGTCATGGTTGTCTTTTTTATGAAAATGTCGACCAATATGAATTTAATCCTCAATCTTTATTACAGAAATCTAAGCGGCTCTGTTTCCCCCGATGTTTGGCATGGGGCTCTGCCCATAGAGTACAGAATCGGACCAGGATTTCTACCTTATGATAATAATACATCAGATGTGTAAGTCAAATTTTGGAGGGAAGAAATATTTGTACTTGAAAATGACCAGACGATTATTCACTTTTATATTCTATTTTTGGGGACATAAATCCTTTCCTGCTAGATCATGGACTATTTTAGACAAATGCAGTAAGTGATGCTTTTAAATAGTTTCAGCGTCATTAAAGTGTGAGAGGAAATACGAATAAGTTTAGAAGCTTCAGGGCAGAGAAAATTATAGAAATATAGGCACAGCTCTGGTGATTTATGTTCCATACACATTTTCTCTCATAATAGCCCTGCAAGGCTTGCACGTTTGGTTTGTTGTGTAATTTTTATGAATAAGGAGGATGGTCTTCACTGGTATCTCTCTGATCGATTTTTGTTCAAAAAGACTCACGTTAGGAAGACACAGTTATTCGTGACATAATTCACTTTTTGCGCTACAATTCAGTTTAACTGGCATTGGTTAAAATAAATGCACCATTAGATAACAAAATAGTATTTATTCATAGCAAAACGTGATATCAAATTTCATCAAAGATAGTAAATAATAGTGTTCTGTTTTAAAGGACTAACTAAATCTTTTTGGCTAGTCCCGTAGTAAATTAGTCTCTCGTGAATTTTCAAACTCTCCATTATCAGCTTAAGGTGTAGATTTTGTAATGTCAGCTTCTTACATTTTGATGTCCAACAACATGAAAATTATTTTTTACTTTATTTTTTCTTTAGGCAAGTGCGTGTGACGGTGACAAACTATGAAGATACAAGACCTTTATACAACGTTATTGGTGTTATAACAGGAAGTGCAGAGCCCGGTATAACCATACACTCGCTTAAAGTGAATTATAATTTTTTTTCTGTGAGCTTTGCCTATAAAATGAAAATATTCTGTTTAAAAAGACACAGGTGATTAAGTTGTTTCCAAGCATAATCATTATTCAGAAACCTTAGTCATGTATTGTCAAATTTCTTTTTTAAACTGCTGATGATACTTTTTTTTAAATTTCATATTCAATATTTTACAGAAAATAATTTTTACAACCAATGCGTTCAATTCTATCTTTGTGATTTTGTTAAATAGTTAAGCTAGTGCTCTTAGTATGACATGTCTGTATCATATTCTTTAATAGCTAAAGTTAAACCTAGTCCTCTTAGTATCACTTTAAGGCATGCCATGTTTGTCTTACAGACAGGTACGTGATTCTCGGTAATCACCATGACACAATATCTCATGGTGTTGTGGGCGCACATGCTGGCAGTGCTGTACTAGACCAGCTGGTATTTACCTTTGGTCAGCTTCTCAAACATGGTAGGTTCAGTCTAGTTTGTGTTTGCACCGATGACTTTGTGTGTGGAAATGAACATTCAATTTACTTTAATTTTAGTTTGAATAAAAGTGAAATGTTCAAAAAGAAAAGCCGTCTGCTTTTTTTTTTTTTTAAATATTTGCTCTGAAATCTGAATACTACTTATTAAAAGACTTATCACTATGAATTCAATTTTACATATAAAAAATATTTTGGGTGTTAATTTTTACCTTTTGTTTGAAATCGAGACATTTATTCTCTCTTCGGTGATAAACAGTAATATAGGATGCTGAACATGATTATCATTTTTCAGGCTACAGGCCCCTTCGTACACTTTTATTCTGCAGTTGGGACGGTGGAGAACAGGGCTATCTAGGTTCCATCTCCTGGCTTCAGGTGAGTTTGTAGTCTTCTTGTAAGGAAGCCTTGAAAGTGTACAAAGGACAAAGGTATCTTCAAAGCTAGAAAGTTTTATTGCTTTGGCATCAGTTTTTTTTCTTACAAATAACATACGAGATATAAAATACAAACTCAAAAGCTATTGTTTGAATCGCATTATTATGTTCACTGCTGGGAGAAGTTCAAGCTTTTTGGTGGTATTTGAACATTCCATATAATCCGCATGGCGAGTTTTCTAGCTCCAGAGCCAAGAACACTTTGATAAGCAAAGGCAATAAAATTACATTTAAAAAAAAAAGTCTTTCAATGTGAACTTTACAGTGAATGATATTTCCCGTAAACAAGGAACAATAATTGACAAGCTAGCTGAAACAATGAGAATAACATAATCTATTAAATGTCTGATTTGCAAGAGACTTACAGTAGGGTCTCTGCTGAATGGTGTAAAGTAATTGTTTTATGACAGTAGAGTAAGGTATAGATATAGACGTCATAACTATCACAAGGAAAGAAACAGGCGGACAGGTTGCTGTACAAAGTGCGAGAGAAAACCAAAAAAGAAAAACTACAAAAAAACGAAGTACAGTTTTTGAAAGAATGACATAGAGAAATAAGAGGAAACAAATGTTTTTAAAATAAGCTAAATAGTGCAATTTTAGAAAGGGTCAATGGCTAGCAAACATATCCTGAGATCTGCAAGGATCTTTATGTTGCGAGTTCAAGTTTAAGTTTGAACCTGCCACCGACGCTTTGACCTAAAGGGGGCCTAAGGCTCCAGTAGTGGACAGCCATAATGCATAAGCAAAAGCTATCTTGGAAAGATGTTGTTTTTTTTTTTTTTTTGGTTCATTTATCTCAGGAAAATGTTGAAGTTCTGGGACAAAGAGCTGTGACTTACATCGATATCAGTGTGGTGGCCGATGGTAACTTCACCCTAAAGACTGTGACAAGTCCTTTGCTACAAAGTACACTTTTCAGTGCTGCTAAACGGGTATGCAAGTCTTATTTTTAATGTTATTTTCCAGTAAAAGCTGTTAGCCAAATGTTAGGGCCTTTTTTTCTTCAAATTCCGTCTTGGTAATTAGTTTATGAAACTATAAATGTTTGAATATGTGTCTATGAGGATTAGTTTGTTTATTACTTTACCTTTCTATCCATCTATCTATCTGTATGTAAGTAAATATGTCTATTCATTGATTCATATCAGTCATCTCATTATCTTTCCTCCATCAAAGCTTGCATATGTTTTTATACAATTCTATTTCCGCCCATCGTCATCCTTACTTGCTTGATTCGAACAATCTTGTGAATTGCAAACACACGCACATGATGTTTGTGGATAAACATCACAAGTTTTCATTAAATAGATTTGGCCTTTTTTCTACAAGGTTCCAAGTCCAGACGAAAACTATCAGATGTTATACAACCTTTGGGCAGATCGGCCAATCTTGCACTTACAGTCTGAAAACTTGCCTGAAAAACCCAAGTACTGAAGCTTTTTTTTTTTCAAAGATTCCAAAATACTGTATAAGCTGTATAAGCTTATTATGCACTGAGTCCGCCTGCATTAAGAATTATGCTCAATATTTTATTGTCTACAAGGCTCGTAGAAGTAAAATCATTGAAACCTTGAATGATGAAGTCATTGCACACATTTTGAGCAACAAACAAATTCAGGGTGTTATTCTGTTATAATATTCTTTTTAAACGTTTGATCAATATTCAAAGTCCATCAGATATGAATTAATGTGTTCGCATCACTTAGGGAAAAAAATTATAAATGGAAGAGTATGAGCCTTTTTTCCTGGTTTTTCATTGCTATTTTATTTTGTACTCGACCAGAGTGAGCTACTGTTCAGGTGGAGACAGTGATTTTAGCGCATTTTACCACCAAATTGGAGTTCCTATCGTAGATGTTAAAGCTACATTTGATCATGTAAGTAAAAATAAAATATATCGATGTTGTAAATCTAGCTTTTGCATCAAACAGGGCTTACTAAACGAGGCATATATTCCCAAGACAGAGGGACCGTTGCAGAACTCATTTCATAGCAGTGAGAAAACGGCATATGCATTATTATGTATTATGTAGCGTGAAAAGCTGCAATTCTTTGTAACACACCTAACATCTAAGCTTTTTGCCCTAAGATTTAGTGCTCCTACAGGTCCAAAGCTCATTTGGATTCGATCTGAGGCCCCAGATGAAGATGATAAAAGGTTAAAATCTTTAGGGTGCTGGTAAAAGTTTAAATGCTTGGTTTGAACACAGAATTGCAGCTTTGCACACTACATAATACATAATAAATAATACATTTGCCATTTATGACGATCATGATTAGTATAATGTAATGAAGTTTAATTTCAATATTGTTATTTAATAGAAGAGCAAAGGAAGATTATAAATTTTGAAACTTTGAGAGAATGTTAATCATTAAATGTCATTTGTATGATGAAAAGATAATAAACAAATTTTAAATAATTAAATAAAAACATCCTTTTATAATTGCTAGGAGGAACTGACTACTGAGATATACCCTTTGCATCATACAGCTTATGACACCCTTTATGCCTTTGAACGTTTCCGTGATCCCGGCTACAAATTTACAAAAGCTTTGGCGCAAATGTGGGGTATACTTACTTTGTAAGTAGGTATAACACTTTATAATGCGTTGATAGTTAAAATGATCATATTTAGAAAAGTAACTGTGCATCAGTATTACTTGAAACCAGTACATATAAACTAATTTGAATTGTTTTTTCCTAATAATTAAAATGATCGTATTTAAAATAGTAATTGTGCATCAGTATTATTTGAGAGAAACCAGTACATATGAAATTATTTGAATTGTGCGCTTTCCTTATAATTGTAGTCGTAGTTATTTTATATTTTTCCACATTCCATCAACCCCGTACCTATCTGTGCTACCCATAGTAGATCGATTTATAAATAAAAAGTTTTTTTACACCTTTCCAAATTTTTCAGATGAAATACAAGGTAGCATAGAAGCACAAACGTTCTTTTCAAACGTATCAGGAAGACTTTTTTAGCACTTTAAACTCACTCTGAAATCTGAAATTTGCCGCACAGTTAAAACTACATCGGTGTTTTTTTTTATTTCCATACAACTAATATTATACCAATTTTTTTTTTTTTTTTTTTTTTGGGGGGGGGGGTTAGTGTGTTGGTACTTTTTTGTCAGCTTTGTTTCATTTTACAGAGATTTGATTAACGCAACAACTTTACCAATGAGGGTATCAAGATATTCGGAGGTCTTGGAGGAACTAGTTAATGATCTTGTGAACCGCCACAAAGCAGAGTGGAGTAAGCATAATGTACGGACAGGTAAGGAAATTATCAAAAGTGTTTTGGAGCATTCAGATATGAACTATTATAATATAATCTGAAATGCCAAATTTTTATTTTATTTTATTTTTTCCAAAATGAAATCGCAGATGAGCTTATTTCTAAGCAGCTATCATTGCAGTGAGTGCCAAAATGTTTGGTAAATGTTTAATTTTTTTCTACTATATTTGCATCATGGTCGATGTGATTTTAAGTACTTCTTATGCATTGGACACTGTGACATTTAACCTCAGTTCCACCCTTGCCTCGTTTCTACATTAATAATTTGATCAAACTACTCTTTCAACTTAACCAATTTCATGTGTTTGTTACTTGATGGATGCTTTATTGGTTGTGGATAGCGAACCCTTCCTAAAATCTGCTGTCTTCCTTCTATTGAGGTAGTTGAGTCCCGCTATTGGTGACCTGGCCTGACAAGGGGTTTGAAGCCTGAGATTACCTTGTTGTGGACTAGCTAATCACAAAAATTGCTAAACTTTTTTTGATAATTAGCTACCAGTTCTCACAATTTGGCCTGCGGTAAAGTTCATTTTGTCTAGTGTTTTTAATGAATGGAATTAATAGAGATTTTCTTAAAGCTCACGGCTTTTAATAAAGACTGATTAGCCTTTTAGTTGTCTTTTAGCAAAATTATTTTATCTCTGTTTTTGTCTTATAGGTTTATTTACTGCAGCTGTTTTTTTTTTTCTTTCTTAAAACTCCTCTCTCTTTCTCTCTCTCTCTCTCTCTCTCTCTCTTTGAAAGGGAAGGCCTACTTTGTCAGGGAATCCTTTTACAGTCACAGGGACTATCTGCAACCCATCTGGCTGTGTCAGA
>BLXT01000825.1:2668431-2685362 GCA_019648995.1 Plakobranchus ocellatus | reverse complement strand
GCGACAAAGGACAGGAAAAAGTGGAGGACCATGATCGCCAACGCTGTAAAGCAAGGCACCTGATGATGATGATGATAGCAATATGACCAGTTTTGTCAAAGTTTATGTCAAGATTTAATTCACAAAAAATTTCCTTGCTTTTATATTGGGTGCCACTTTTTTTTTTCTTTAAAGAACTTTGCTTTCTTAAAAAAAAAAGTAAAATATTATTTGGTACTTTGATTGAAATTTTTTTTTAGCAGCAAAAAAAAAAAAACCAAACCATTATGCCAGTAATGCATTCTCAAAATTCCTAGATGAGTTCACACAAAAATGCATCAAAAGTTTAAAAAAGCTATAAAAATAATCTTGATGACAAAAGTATCATAAAAAAAAAAAAAAAGGCTAGAGTAAAAATAAAATCTGTAAAAAGGAAAATAAAACGAAATAAGCTTTATTTCTCAAAATAATAATGGTGAAATGACATTCCCTCATTGATTTTGTCCTGTGGATATGGACATTTTTACATTCTTAAGAAAAAAAAAATGAAGTATAAAATGAAAAAAAGCCTGCTTTCAAATTGATACTTGCAGCTCAGGATTCTTCAACAAGATTGATTTCAAGACGTAAAATATACTAACAAATGTGAACTTCACCTCTTGTATCATAGTGGCTCCAAGGGCATAGGTGACACCAGTCCAGAACTCTTCAGATTGTGGTGAGGTCAGGTCCATGCTGCCATCGGGTCGGGTGCCATTAATAGCCCCCATATGACCATTCTGGAAGCCCAACACATTGTTCTGATAGATGGTCTGCAGAGATGTTCGCACATGGTCAGTAGGGAACACCTGCAATATAGAAATTGATTTGAAATTGAGATAAAGAAAAGAGATTTACCTGTGTCAATGTTCAAAGTCAAAAAAGGAAGAAGTGAGTCAGGTCACAAACAATGGGTAAAAGAAGTCTTGGAATTTTTAAAATTTTTAATTTAACTCAGATTATGGAAAAAAAAATGTTTTAAAGTTGATTTTTTTTTTCTTTATACTCTATGCCAAAAAAGTCTGGCAAAATTAACTTGATTGAAAAAAGACGCAGGATTGAGGGGTGTGAAAATATGTGAGGATCTCTGCAGAAAGAGCCCAGATGGCAGAATTTTGACTTTAATGTTTTTCTACATTTATTGGAAGAGGAATGTTTTCTGACCATTTTGCTTTATAAATTATTGAAAAATCTCAATTAATTTTGAAGTTCTGTTGATTTTTGTGTCAGGAGGTATAAATACATTGTTTTGAGAAAATGGCATTTAAAGTTCCGGTTAATATTTTATGATACATCTAGGTCTAAGTCTGACCCTTTTTCCTGTGTTGAGCTTTCCTCGTCACCGTTACTTGTTTCAGACAAAATAATCATAAACAAACCCATAAAGTTCTTCATCAGATGCAATTCCATGCATTCCAAGATGTGTTAACTGATTTAGTAACCCAGTTATGTCACTCTCTAGTGAAGCTCACGAAGAAGCCATTGTTTATTTTGGTTACAAGCTGGAACCCAGAAATGGTGGGTGTTGCGTTTATTTTGATAAATACACAGGTTCTCCACTTGTGTAAATCCCAATAAGTTTAGATTTACAATCTTAAGACTTTATAGAACAATATGATCTTCAAATTTTGCAAGTAAGTTGTATTTTGAACCTTACATCCAACAGTTGAAATACATGTCAACAGTTGCTAGCAGACGATACTGTGCAAACAGAGCTACTCCCATGTAAGGGAATGTATTCATGCGCACTTGTTTTGGTATTGAAGAGGAGAATCTGCTGTAAATTTCGCTACCAAACATGTTATAGTAGACAATCGACCAGGCTTTGGAATAAGGGGCTGAAATCAGACATGCAACATTGACAATTTACGCTTTTCCCTGTATTTTTTTACCCCAACATGTGTCTGAAAAATATTTTAAAAAAATATTTAGAAGTCTTAGATCAATAAAATCTTTTGTAGAATGAAAGTTAAGATGTCAATGAAGCTTTAACACAAATGAGTCCAGAACATGGGTGAGGTCGATTTCCAACATATTTTGCTCTGTATTTCAGTTACTGTCTGCGCAACATCTGGGCCCTTTCTGCCGAGAGCTTCACATATGATAAACGTACACTGTCATCAGGCAACCCTGAAGCCTTCAGAAACCACTGGCCCGCAAGCTGATCTGCCATAATGCTGTCATGATAGCCACTGGTACTGCTGTCATAGTTGTAGTAGGATCCTGCATTAAAAAAAAAAAATCAATTTAACGTTTTTTTTTTAACAATATGTTTGGAAGTTTAAAATATATTAAAAGGATTACATAGCATAACTTTATTAACAAGATAAACCCAATTATATATAGCTCAATTAGCATTTGTGCATTTTTCTGCCTACACACCAGCTCACCAGTCAGCAATTAAGCTCTTGTTTTTGAAAAAAACTCTTTAAAAAACCAGAATCTTTTGTGATTCAGCCTGAGACACACCAAGTAGATTTAGAAATATGTTTTAGTGCATAGGAGTCAGTTTTTATTGCTTAATTTGATGCTTTGCAAACAGAAGAATCAAAAATGGAGCTAGCCAGTCTAGATGAGCAAGTAAGGATCTAGCCTAAAATTGAAAAATATTTAGCATGGATTGTGAATCAACACTTACAAGTCACCCTGAACAATTACAGCTTTAAAATGGAATTGCTTTTTACCTTTCTATTGAATTTTTATATATATATATATAGCCATGTCATCTAAATAGCCTTGACTTGGCAATGGCTTGAGGTGGCAAGCATCACAATTTCAGTTTGGAAAAAAATAAAAATAATCAGTGCAAGAAGGCAATTGGTATTTTGGACAGGCAATTATTTCTGGAATCAATTATCCCCACATTTTTCACCACGTGTGGGGACTTAAATCGTGGCTTGGGTACTGAAAACTAAATAGTTTTCTGTACAGCTATTAACTGTAATAACCATCTTTCAATAATATCTGTGTCATCAACTTTCTAGATGGAGCGAATGCTTTGAAATGAGTCATAGTGGGGAAAAGAAATCAAAGGTGCACTGGTTACAAAACTTGCCCCGAAGTTCACAGGACACTTCTGTCATGGGTTTGAATACACTATCAATCATCTGGACCTGAGATAACTAAGTAGTGGAGATGCTAAAAGACACATGAAACACTTCTAATGACTGTATGCTGCGTTAACTTAAGAGACTTGTAAATTAAGTTTTTATATTAAATTTTTTTACGGTTAAAATTATTATAAATTGACACTGGCTCAGTCTACATGCTCAATTTATATAAATAAACTGGAACTATCCAGTTTTCGTAAGAATGTCCATACAGTCACAAACATGCCGCTGTACTGCTCAAAATCAAAGTTAAAATCTCTAGCACAGGTGACAATTAGTTCTTTAAAATAAACCAACGGATTTCAATGTCTCCAGATCTTGCAAAAGCCAAAAAAAATTGAAGTATTCTGGAGAAAGAGCAAATTAATAAAAATAATAAACGAATGATCCGCTTGAATCTAATAAAATCCAGAGATACTTTACCACTGCAAGCACAAACTGAGGATTAAGTCTTCTATAGTAATACTCTACATCTCTATTGTACTGGCTGTCTTTCTTTGCAGATCTATCATTTCAACACAAAAATTCTTTTAAAATCTCAAAATCTCTTTATACTAGCTCCAGTTTTCTAGAATAGAAAAAATATCTAAAAAATAATAAAACACACAATAAGAGAAATAGAATGTGACAGAATATTCTTTACACAAAAAATTGCATATTATTGCTTTTCATATTACCAGCCTAATATTGATCTAAAAAATGACTAGACTTAGGCCTGTTATCACATGCAAATAAAAAAACAAATTGATTACTCACAATGCCTCATATAGCTTCAGCCTAAAATATAATGTCATTGTAAAGTCTAAATCTGACTCTGCTAAGTGAGGGAGTGCCCCCATGCAAACTAGTCTGTATACAAATATTCTGAAAATTCCTAGATCAATGTTCTGTCACAAAAAAAAAAAGAGGGAATTTAGGCTTAACTCGACTGAGATATGCAAAGCTAGATCTAGATTTTAATCTGTAACTCAAAATACGAAAACTATATCAAAATTTATCACATACACCAAACTACTGCAGGATGAATCAATAGATTTAAAAAATTGTGTGATGTAATTTTTGGCTCTTCTGGACCAGTTAAATATGTACTTGACAAAAGACAACAGTAGTGACAAATAGTGATCTTGATGAGAGACTTGCCATTCCAGAGTTTTTTCTCAAAGGAGTCCTTGCCCTTATCAAGCATGGTTTGGTATTCAAGCTGCTCCTTTGTCCTGCCAAGCTCTTCTGCCATGGCCACCATCATCCGCAAGGCCACCAGCCACATTCCACCACAATAAGAGCTGAACATAAAAAAAAATTGAAAGAATTTAAGAAAATTGTCACCAAATAAATTTAAAGTATCTCAAGAACTTTTTGAATCAATATTTATTGTGAAAACCTGGAAAACAAAATATCTCAAGACAGAAAGACACTGAGAGGCTCTCTAATACTGTTTAGCATAAATCATAAAAAAACTAAGATTTTTCATAAAATTGTGAAGCATAAGTGATTCGTCAAAAAATATCTCTGTATAAAAACAGATAAAACAATACCATGTCCAAATCCAATGAAATATGCACTTTCATGTTGTAAGTAATAGGTATGAATTTTCATTTTACTGGTGACATGTTTTGTTTTATGACAGGGTTATTGTAAATTTCAGGATTTAAAATGCTATGAGGTTATTGTGTTGTGCCTAGCAGAAAATAATTTTAAGATAGTTTCAATTTTATACTATTTTGTTGAAAAAAGCAGGCCCTTACTTTTGCAGACTCTAACTCCAGTATGGTGTCACCAAAGTGAATCTCCCAACCAAAAATTTTGGTGAAAATAAAGATGCAATGTCTAAACAACATCTTCATGAGATGAAAAAAACTCTCACCTAGCCCCTTTCATAACCCAAGCGTCAAAGGTCTGATCTGCATATCCTCCATTGTCAATAACACCATCTCCATCTGTGTCCCAAGCTTTGGCTGATTCTACTAAGACCTTGATAAAAAGAAAGAGAAGAAGAGACTTTGCAGCATTAATTTCTCACATTTATTGCATTAGTTTTTTTTCTCATACTTTATACAAATTTCATTTTGAGAATTAAAGGCTGCCAACCTAGCATGATCAAACTAGGGATAACAATTATCAATCAGCAATGATTTCTAAAGCCAATTATTGTCAACAACTTACATGAACATAACACTGATTCACAAGTAAAGACACACTAGATAAACTAATACACTTTAAATAGCATTTAAAGAGCAAAGATTTAAAATGAGCTCTGAAAAGACTGTAATTTTAAAACATCATACCTGGCATATAGGATACATAAAATCAAGATAGTCAACATCCTGTATAGCCGCATAGTCCCTGTACACTTGGAGGATAAACTTAATATTGAGATCCTTCCAATCATCTGTGGGGTGAATGTTGTAAGCATTGATTCTTGTCCACGGTTCATCCTCTGCAACAACACCAAAAAAAAAAAAATAATAACAACCAAATGAAATTAATGAAGCTTATTAAAATAGTCCAACAATAGACACAATTGGTGTTTAGTCCTTGAAAATAGCAAAGGATATACATTTTGAAATATGTTTGTGTGTTGAAAAAAAAAAAAAGAGTTCTGGGGGTGGGAGGCTGGAGAGAGATTCCTCATAAATCTCAAAAAAGACAGAAACAAGTTTGTCCTGACTGAAAAACAGGGTTTAGGACAAAAAATATTTAGCAAGCCTCATTTTACTATTTTTTTCACAATTTCTCTTTTATATTTGTAATGAATGCTTTCTCCATAACCAATAATTGGGATAACCGAAAATTTTACCTAGGACTGAAAAGTATCAGCTATCAAAATAAAACCTGAAACCAATTCATAAAATACCTGGATCTCCAATATCATGGGGAATACAATTAGCAACTTTCCTCATTCCTGTTTCCCCTGCCATAAGGAACTTGACTCTCTCTTTGTCCTCTTTTGTTACAGTGTCACCTAAGTGGGTAGTTCAATGGTTATAAACAGAGATTGACAAGTGGATACTAAGTAGTCCAAAAACTATGAGAATTTTTGTAATTAATAGTTTACCACTGCAAGGCCTTCGTCTTTCCACTTGAGATAAAAGCACTAGAAATCTTCTAAATTCATATTTGAACAAAAAGTTGCAAATAAAAGACTTTTTTTTTAATGGAGCATAATTACAATAATGTTGCGATTACATAAACTGGAGTCCTCAAAAACTGGTTCAAAAGTATGAAATAGATTTTATAACTTTTTCAAAATCTTTTTACAAACACAAAAAAGTCATCTATGTCAGTATTTATCAATTATCAAAAAATTTATTGCCTTGTTAAATTTAGCCACAATTTAGAACAAAAGGAATTACTTGTCATATATGCAAAGAAGCAAGAGCTATTTTAGACTTTCCAGATTTTACAAAAAAAATTATAAGGTCAGTGCACTGTAAGGAATATAAACCCTTTCTTTAATTAACAAAAATACAAGTAATAGTAAACAGGATCATAGGACAGATGAGTGGGAAAAACAGAGATTTACTGTGGATGACAAAAAAATTCTCTTGTTATAAGCAGAAAGACTGATTTCCAGCAAGAGTGTCACAGGAGGCATCATTAAGATAAGTATCCAAATTTAGACATAAATAAGGTCATACAAGAGGTAGTTAAGTTTAAATGATAAAAAGGCATACATGTAAGAGAAAGTGAAATGAGCTTTATTTAAAAAATACAAAACATCCATTATGAATCTTTATCAAGTTTTCATAGATCCCTGATCAAACAAGGTAAGGCCTCATAAAACTGAACATTATGAGAGTGCTGACACAGGAAAAAAAAAATGTTTAATCTTAGTATTTTACAAATTATGGACTGCAAACTTTTAATGCCATACCTATTTCAGCATAAAGATGAAATACAGCTATTTTTTCTGGCTCTGAAAATTTCAGCCCTGACCATTAGACACTAATTTTTTCAATTTAGTTATAAATAAAAAAAGGAGCGAATTTCAAATAAAATCTGTCAATGTCTTAATAATTCCACCTGCCACACTTGTTTATATTTAACAGACTTTGTTGTTTTTTGTTTCCTTTGGAAGTAAATTAGTTTTTCCCTATATTTTACTAATTTTAATCTTGGACAAGCCATAATAATACTCAATATTTCTACATTTTTTTTTAAGCACTAGAAATCAATAAAAAAATTTCCTAAGTCTTTATTCTGTAGAGGCAGTAATTCCACTTGACTTTGAGAGAGAGAAATTAAACAACTTACCATAATCATACTGCAGAGACAGTTGAAGTTTGGGCCATAACATAAGAAGTGCAAAAGAGGAGTAATGGTGAACATCATAGGTGTTGAACATCCTGTACTCTTGGCCTATGACAAAGCATTGAGAGAAGAATAGAGAGAGAACAAATTGTTAAATTTCAAAATATTTATGTGGAATAAAATTGGCTTTTCTCTTTTTAATTTTTTTTTTTTTTTTTAAGAATCCTAATTTGTGACAATAGTATACACTTACTGATAGTGATAGAGAGCAAAATAATTATTCCTTCTCTTTAAAATATACAGATCTCTAAGGACAAAATAATGAAATGATGATTCTTTTATGGAGAAAAAACAACAATACATTGCAAATTTTTATTGTTAGATATTACCTAATTGTCTTTTATTGTTCTAAAAAGAGAATTTATTTCTGACATATTTTAATTATTGGATTTGAATTCAGTTATATTTCTTCAAAACTTCTTGTAGATTGAAACTCTCACTGACCTTCCAAGTAAGCAAAACGCCCAAATTCCTTCACTGTGGGGTGGTCAGAGAATGAGCAGGACTGTGTTGGGTCAATCCAAATAGAGCCACCATCACTCAAAAAGTAAAGCTCATTAAAAATAGCTGATTTATACCATGCTGGAAGAGATCTGCAAAGGAGAGAGGGAATATCAAGACACAAAAATGTGAATTTTCCATGAACAATAGTGTAACAGCCTATAATCTAAAATAAAAACCTGTAGAGGTCACCACTGGACGAAATTTCAAAATGAATACATGCCAAGTTCAGCATCAATCATTCATGAAAAAAATATAAAAACAAAAGAAAAAAATTCAACACCATTTATCCTATCACTCAAGTTGTAACTGAGCTCCCCTTGGCTTTTAATTACATCACAAACAGGGGTCGAAGGAAAACATTTAGAAAACACTCCAAAATTTAGAGACAATGTTTATAGATTATGAACAAACAAGATTTAAAAAAGAGAAATTAAAAAAAAAAAAAAAATTTGTAGGGGATCCTGAAAGAACAAGGCTGCTGGTGATCAGATTTTAGACAGCTTTGAATCTGTTTCCTGTATAAATAAAAACACATTAAAAAAAATGTTTCTTACACCCAAGTGCAAAATACATAAACTATTGAAAGCAGATCTAAAAAGAAAGGCTGGTTACTTTTAAAGAAAGAATAAGAATTGGTAATTTTAAAACCTCAAACAATGACTTACAAAATTCAAATTCAGTTTCATTGAATTTTATCTACTCATTTCTTTTAATATTTTTTTGGCAAATTAGCTTCATTCATATTTCATTCCTTGCTTTCAAGTTAATTTGATTTAGAAATTATACAAAAAATATGCCTGAAAATTTTTCAACAGGTAACTAATTACATACCCACTTTCCAGCACTGGATTTTGCCATGTTTCAATTTTTTCCTCCCAAATAGGATAGTTGCGAAGTGTATGACCACAAAGCTGGGGAGCTGCATTTCCATCTGTGCCAAAGAACTGAGCATATCGTCTGGAAAAATCAAAACATCCAGAGTAGGCAGAGTAATAAAAAAAACAACCACAAAATTCTTACACAGAATGTCCTGCAAGGATTGAATAAGAAATCATAAATGGTATGTATGTTAATATCAAGTGAATTTTTTTATAAGATCAAGTAAATCATTCTTAAAATAATTGTCAAGGCATTGCACAATGGTTGGGCTATCTTCAACAATTTACCTGACAAAATTTAGCCTTTATCTTTACTCAAACTTTGTTTAAACAAACAGTTTGAATGTAAAGTATACCTGTTTCAAACATTATAGAATGAAAATAGATGTATAAAAATTTTTTTTTTTAAACTTTACCTTCAAATATTACCCACCTGGTATATGTGTTTTCTTTAGCAGCAAACTGAACTTTTGGTAGGTCCCAAGAGAGAGCAAATTCATAAATTCCTTTTGAATTTGGCTTTACAGTCTGACACCCACAAACACCACTTGCAATTTCCTGACCTCTACTAGTTGGGGGTGATGGATCTAAATGTAAAGTAACAATAATGAAAATCTAGCATTGTTTAACAAAATCACATGTAGTAAGACCAATATCAAACAAGCTCAAGTAACGAGGTAAAGGAATGAGAAAGTCAAAGTTCATAATATCTTTAAATTTTTCAGACCTTAATTTACTTGCCACAAATGTTTGTTTCCAAATGAACTACCATTTTGACATGCCAACATAGAAATACAAATCAATCCAGAAATGAATCATCATACTGATAATTCAAACCGATGGTTGTTTCAACATCAGGTGCAATTTTGACATCAAACACAGAATTACAAATTTATCTAGAAATGAACCAACATAATGTTAAAAATAATTTTTCAGCATTTTTACTTCAAAACTTAATTCTGACTACTATAAAGCATCCACTATCTTGTAAAACAAACTTTCTATATATTTCTTTCATTCATTATCCATTTAATTTTAGAGTTGATCATTCACTTAATCCATGGCATATGGTAAACTTACACTCTATTGTGCATCTCATGTATTGATTACATGATTTGGTTGAATCAATGCATTTGGACAAAACTTTTGAACCTGCTTCTTCAAATTTACAAATCAACTTAAACTGGCTCTGGAATGGCTTGTTAAATTTATTTCATCAGTGTGAAGTATATTGCAGCTGCTTGTTTTTAGGCATGGCAAATTAGTGTAGTTTGAATCTTTGGGTCATCCTCACTTCAAAGCTGACTTCTGATCATAGTGGAGCACTCGCTTTTATGATAAAATTATAGAATATGCCATTTGCCACACAACTGTATTCATCTTTGATTTTTTTTAATATATGAATAATAAAGACATGCATTGGAGCTCTCCAAATACAAAATGTGTGCAATGTAGACCGAAGAACCACAGGGCAATGCATGAGATGGGCCATTTTGAATTAGAAGTGAGATTAAAGCCACCTTTCAAGCTCCTAGGCACCACCGGCTTCAAATTGTACAATGATTTCTGTAATAAAGGGTAACTCCTTTATTATAAAAACACATTATATACCTTAAGTAATAAAAGCTTGGCTTATTTTCAAACTGCCAATGCAAATAATTGTAAAATGAAAAAAAGGAAAACATTACAAAATATAATTCAATTCAATGTTTGCCCATCTCTTACACAAGCCATTACATCACTAATTTTCCATGATTTATGACATATGAAAAAAATCTCATGGCTGTAACTTTGACTTACGAAGGTTTATGTCATCATTGAATTTTCCAGATGTTTTCAAAGGTGTCCAAACTTCTTCACCTGAGCCACAAGGATTAAATTGGGTCAACACACTGACTGCCACATTATCCTGACAAAGAAAAAATACGTTTGGTTTTAAATAAAACTTCTTTTGAAAATAAATCTACACTTATGTCTCAAGACCAGTGAGTTACAGATCACATATTTTAAACCATTGATAAAGCATGCATTTGGCAAGCTTTGTAATGGCTAAAATTGGATACAGATGCGTTAATTCTGTGCCAAGACTTAAGTGTTTAAAGCTAACTCATAAATCTTTTTGTTTATCTACACATCATCTGTCTCATTAGGAATGATCTCAAAATTACCCAGGAGATTTCTGGTAAAAGACATATCTTGTAGAAACCATTTGCTTTCATTAAATTAAACCTACCGTTTGCTTGGCAGCAATACCATAGGAGCATTTCATGCCACTAAATTCTTGGTAAATGGCAACTCCTTTTGCTGCTGCGTCCCCATCACAATCTAAGAGGAAGTCTTGGCACCAAACGCCACCAGCACGATCCTCTTTAGTACCTTGCCCATTTTTGAAGGTAAATGCTATGCTGACTTCCAGATCTGAATCACTTTCGTTGACCACATCCCAGATGAAAGCAGCTGAAGGTAGGCTGGTCTCCTGATTAATTAACACAGAATGTAAATTGTGAATTCAAATATTTACATGGATTTGACTCCTCTAATCTCAATTAATTTAATGGCATGATACTAGAACAGATTTCCTTTTTCTTATGTTTTGTGTATTATTTTAACGTATATAGTTTCAAAGAAATAGCTTTAGAATAAAGTTAAAGGATGCCTAAGGCTTATTAAAGGCTCACAATGTTTACACCTTTGTTCTGAGAGCAACTTAACTTGGGAGGCACTGCAGCAGTGCATAAACCAACTAGCGCATACATGTGAACTCTGAGGCGGAGGTCTATATGCCTTTGTTCTACCGCGAATAACCTGACGGGCGGCAGTGGTTCTTAAACCAAATGCATCTAGGTCCCCTTTCTCTGGAATATTCCATTCTCCCTTGGTCATGATATTAACATTTATTTGATTGGATGTTTCCATTAATATTAACCAATGAAATTACCATTAATTTGACGCTTTTATGCTGTTCCTACGCTATGTCATTGTGAATGAAAGAGGCACTGAGCGTGTGCATTGCTCACATCACGAACCAGACACATGAGAGTGTGACCTAACACTGGCCGATTGGACCTGTGCTTACTGTAGCTTGTAAAATTTTATCATAAAATAGTTTAAATTTTACTGTAAAATTTGGCTTGCTGCTATGTAAAATTTTACTGTAAAACTTGCAAAATTTTCCAGCAAACTTTAGCCTGCTTTTAAGGTAAAATTTTAGTGAATCATGCTATCTTGTGCACAAAAATTTAGGAGTATATTTTGTTCTTTGGCTGGATGTTTGTTGCTTGGTCTATGCTTCTTATAACACACCTCCTCCTCCATGTTGGTATTGTCTTCTGTGTTGTCTATTGTTTACAGTCTTATGGTTGTTTTGTTACATTGTTTCCTAAGTCTTTTGTATGCCTTTGAGTCTAAGACAAAGGGAGAAGATAACTTTGGCTTGGTTCTAAGACTAGGCAATGTAAGATGTGTGTATTAGTTGAAGTGGCACCGTCAGGCATATTTTTTGCGCTCGGTCTTTCAGTGAGGCTGCTACTGTAAGCATTGAGTATTGACACAGTCTCTGCACTCGATCAAAATACCTTACTTGATATTCAGATCATATTACAGCTTTATAAGTTTACAAGTTAGCATAGTTATGATGGAAATCATCAACCTTGGGGATACTAGTAGAAGAGGGGCAGGAGGAGGAGGCTGCTGTTACAACTTGGAGAGAGGGAACAACTGCACCGACCATTTTTTATTTCACATGGACAAGTGGGCTGCAGGTACAAATTGAAGGAGAGACACCCCTTGATTACCTTCATCTGATGGTGGATGGTACAGAGCTTGGTGGCAGAGACAAATAGATATGCCACACAAACTTAAGCAACCAGGCAATTGTCACCCAAATCCCAATTTCACCAGTGGGTGGAAACATCGGTGTAAAAGATGTGGGCGTTTCTAGGGTGTTTCATTCTACTTCAAATCCATCTCTCTCTCTCTCTCTCTCTCTCTCTCTCTCTCTCTCTCTCTCTCTCTCTCTTTCTTCTCTCTCTCTCCTTGTATTTCTCTTCCTTTTTTAAATTTCTCACTCTCACTCTTTCTCTGTCTCTCTCTTACCTATATAATGGGCCAAATGCAGTCCCAAGCCTGCAACGTGGAAATGGGAAACTCAGAGGGGAAAGGTACTTTTCTCTTCTAAAAACACTAATTTTTGTTCTTAGAGTCCAGTGATACACTTTTTTTAAATGAACCTCAAGTTATTTTAAATAGAGAAAATCATCTAATTTTTTTTATAATTGTGTGAGTTATATACCATGAATTTTCAAAAAATTTAATTGCAACCAGGTAAGTTTTGGGTGAAGTCAATGTGTTTCTGGATTTACAAAAATCATAACTCAGAAGCTAGTATAAATAGAATTAATTTCAATCTATAACATAGCTTATTATATTAGCTCTCATCTCAGAATACATATACATGTATAGGTTTTCATTTCATGCTATGGTTGATAACGGCTTCGTTTTATCACCTATTAAATTTTCTGCATACCACTCTGCCACGCCCACTGTTTACAAACAAACCAGGCTTGGCGACCCCACAGTCTAGCTCGGTGCTTCAGGGTTGACAAACACATGACAGGGGTTAATGTGCCTTACACATATAAAAAGTTCAAAGTCATATTTTCTTCAATTCTTCATTTCATAGGCTAAAAAGAAGACTTACCAAATAATCATGGGGAAGTACTGGTGAAACTTGACGGCAAGTTATGGTTAGATGATGCTCAGGTATATAAAATACACTCCAAGCTCTGGGATATAAAGCATGATAAAGACCATTCTCTGGGGGAAATGTCCAGTCCCATTCAAGCAAGCTGCTGGGCCTTTTTTGTTGAGCGCAGGAGAGCACTTTTTGGTAAATGGTTTGACCACCTTGTCGAATACAAACAATGAACTGAAAATAAAAAGTAAAGATACCTCTGTCAAAAGTATATCACCTAATAGTTCATTCTAGATAATGGGTGTAAACTTACATTATTGTTGGAGCTTGGCAGCTTTAAGTGTTTACCCAAACCTGTTAAACTCCAAAAAAATTGATGCACTGGAACTGTTTGAGGCAAATGGCGCCATCTCTTATTCAGCATACAAAATGACCCTGCTTTTTTCTCAAATTGGACATGTTGCCACCTATTGCTCATTTTCAGATAAAGACAGCAAAGAAAAATTGAAAATTTATTTTTTATTTCATAGATTTTTCTGAAACATTAAGCTCATTATGAAGATTAATTGATAAACTTTACACCCCTCTTAAAACTGAAAATGTGCACCTTTTGCCTATTCAGATTTTGCAAGGGCCTAACTCGGCCAAAAAACCATCTAATTCAATTTAAGTTTTATTTCAAATCAAAGCTTAAACTAAGTTCCTTCCAAAAATATGTGATTCAGAATGCTCCAGACATCCCTTTTGCCCTAAACAATGGTCGTGGGCACAAATGTGCATGATAAGAAAACATGAAAATCAGATTGCAGGTATATAATTCTCAAGCAGCTCGATACTTAAAGTTTCATAAATTTTCATAAAGTACTCCATTGTCACAAAACAAGCAGCTGCATTTGTGGTTTGATGACAAGGGCTTTGTCCCTGCTTGGGCCATCTTACTAGCTATTTTTACCTAAGATGCATACACTGGGGTGTTATATTTAGCTTCCCTTACGCTCAAATTTGGGTGATTTGCACACATGACACGACAAACAAAATAGAAAAAAATCTTTACTTCTTAGCTCAAAAAAGATAATTATTACACCTTTACTTTTATTTCTCTCAAGAGCAATTAGTGGCTGCGATAACACAGAAAAAAAAACCAACAGTCTTAAAAATCTCAAGATCAGAGCTCTTTTTTATGTCTTATAAGAACAGAGTATTGCTACTATTATTGCTGCCTACCAAAGGTACATTGCTGCATCATCATCGGTACATAAGCCATTGTGTAGGTTTTAGTGGATTTTTACATGAAAGGAAAAAAATGTCAGCTTCTGTAGCCTCAAGATACAGACTAAGAAAGTAAGCAAAAAATTACTTACATAAAAGTAAAAAAATAAGCTTACCTATCACAAAATGAGAACAAAGCAGTTTAGTATTAACGTCAAAAAGGCAAAATTACTTAATAAAAGCAAAACAAAATATTTGAAAATAAACTGATACTAAGACGGAAAGCTCAGAAACAAAAAGCAGGAATTTTCCTTACCTGATTTGCATTAATGACTTGATAATGATATATGCCTGGAACCATCTGAAAACGGCAAAATTCTCCTCTATAACCTCTTCCTATTGATCCACTACCAATGCCACCAAGTGGACACCCTTAAAACAGGGGGGGGCGGATGAAAGGAGAGGATTTAACTATATATACACATGCTTTATTTTAAAACATCACTTCATGTATCATATAAAATTATCACTTGATAAAAACAAAAGCCCAAAAGTACAAATTCAATGACAAGCCAGGTCTACAGAATCTCAGTAAGGCTTTAAATTATGAACCATTGTATATTAAATAAAAAGAAAACATCGAATTTTCCTTTGGTCTGCTTGAAATTACAGAGATTTACGTAAGACATGTTGGCCTACAAAGTATTCAAGTCTGTGTAAGCTTAGGCGTAGACTAAAGCCTAAATTAGATCTCTAGGACCATTACAAATTTTGATTATAAATCAAGAAACAAAATTAAGAGTTTAGCGAAATTGCAAATAGTCCTGGATCTTTATATTGCCGAGATCGAGAGAGAGAAATAAAAAGAGAAAGAATTAGAATTACTGAGAGAGAAACTCACAGAGTGATAAAAGAGAAACAGAGAGAGAGAGAGAGTGAGAGAGAGAGAGGGGGGGGAGAGAGAGAAACAAAAAGAGAAAGATTTCATACTGAGAGACACTCACAGAGTGATAAAAGCAGACCTGCCAAGCTCAAAAATATGTTTTCAGGGACACCAAGGTTCATTTTCAGGGACAAAGGATAGTTTCCAGGGACACATATGCAAGCATGCGCACAATAAACCAGACAGACAGCATTTTAGTCCTTAACAAACAACTTAGTGTTTGAAGATTCAAACGTAATCAGATTAAACAGCACATTATACAACAAACCTCCTAAAACATGGATAATCAAATGCAAATCATCGAATCGCAGCGCAATTCCTTTTCTAGGTTCAATTGATTCAGTAAATAGATTAATCCTGAATAAGCAACTGCCAGAGTTAACTGGTTTGATGTCATAATAACAGTTGGCAAGATACAGAATTGGTTATGTGTAAGCAGCCAGCAATAAAAAGGAGAAACAGGGAGAAACAGGGGGAGGGAAAGAGAGAGAGAGAGAGAAAGAGAGAGAGAGAGAGAGAGAGAGAGAGAGAGAGAGAGAGAGAGAGAGAGAGAGAGAAAGAGAGAGAGAGTGGACAAAGAAAACATCAGAACATTGCCTATGAAAAAAAAATCCACATCGATGCTAACAACTAAAGAAGAGGAAAATAACATTTTTAAAACTCAGTAATTTAAGATGAGACTGAGACAGAGTCAGAGAGAAAGAGAGAGAGAGAGTTTAGACTGGATGATGAGATCTGTGCAGTTCTAGACTAATAGGATTTTTCAAAGTAGATCTAGAACAAAACATCTTGAAATTATTTATAAGATACATGTATTATGAAAAATGCGGTATCAATATATCTTTCTGTAAATGTCACGCAGCTAGTATGCGTACCACCATTCATGTAGTATTAGAACTAGACATAGTCAGCATCTCAAATTACTTTTGATGCGGGGCTGACTTGAAGGTTGAGCTGCAACTCCCAAAAACCAACCTTTGATTTCATTGATCTATTGCCGACATGGTAGGCTAGTTATCATCTAGGCCTACTGCATCGTGCATGATGTTGAGTTTAAAATGATTATTATCATAGCATACTTTGTCTATCAGTATAAAATGCAAGTGTTTAACATTTCCCTGAGCTCGTTTTATTAATTAATAATTAATTTTTTTTTTTATTTGGGGGGGGAGGGGCGAGAGGGGTATTTTTTTAAACTGTCGAGACTGAATATTAAGATGGTGCAGTCTTAATTCTTGGTTACCTTGCAGTCTATTGAGTCACAT
>BLXT01000825.1:2627069-2653552 GCA_019648995.1 Plakobranchus ocellatus | reverse complement strand
TTGTTGTTTTGTCTTTTGTTTTTTGTTGTTGTTATTGTTGTTGTTGTTTGTTTGTTGCTTATTTGTTGGTTGCTTTGTGAATGCACTAAATTTATAAATTTTCTCACACTCTATATCTAAAAAAAAAAACTGTATTGTTAGCAAATATTTCAATGAATTAAATCATTACCTTTTTTGGATTTCGAATTCTTTTTAGTCCTTCAGTTTGTTCTTTGGGGAAATTTTTGGGTATATATGTTCTTATTTTACGTGAGAAAATTTTTATTGCGCCTATGTGTCCTCCCCATTTTTTGTCACCATTAAACTTTTGCTCAATCTGAATTAAAATAGGTCATCAGAAGAGATATTGGCCTGGTCAAGTGTGCAAATCATCTGCCAATGTACAGTCAGTGAGTCCAGGGTGCAGCTGCCTCGCACAAATGCCTTATCTACTGAAGAAGCCTCTACCACAGGATGTGAAACTTCATTTGTACCAAATAAAGGTGAATTTGCACAACAAATTTATTAAGTTTTTAAATCTGCAATGTTTAGCATTAAGAGTTAACTTATGAAGAGCCATGTATGCCAAATTGTTGTTTTACAGGTATGGTTGAGGTATAACTACTGAAGTTTATGGTGGCTTGTTCTACCTTTCTTTTCTTTTTTTCACTTCTTCTTTTTTCAAATGATGAAAGATAAAAAAGTATAGTTTATTGGAAAGTTGAATTTCAGTCATATTCTAAATTTAAGTCTTTTCCTCTTCATTAGGCTTAGTCTGTTAAATAATTTTGAATTCTAATTTTCTCTGATATTATTTTCACATAATCTATCCATAGAAGTACATCAGACACAGTTGAAGTGATCACTTTTTCCTTTCCTTTTTCCCTTTAAATGTTATGGTTAACCTTTTTTTCAGCGACATCTAGTTGTTTTTTTTCTTTTTGAAAAGTCTAGCTTTCAACTATGAACAACATAGCAAGTAGCTTTTGTCATCTTGGTGCCAGATAAGCATTGCATCTCTAAAGTTGCTCACATTAAAAAAAAGAAAAAAAATATTACTATAATTATTATTATTATTATTATTACATATTTTTGAGGGATTGCCAAAAAGATGTCCGTTCCTCAAATCAGTGTTAATCACACAAACTGGCCAAAAATGTGTGGAGACTTTGATACCTTTTTTTAAATTATTGTTTCAACTCTGTCAAGCTTGATAAGTTATTTCCTCATCAGATGATTATCTCTATGTCTTGAGTTTAGTCCTAATGAGCAAAAATTACCTAAATATTCTGAGAAAATCTCTTTTACCATGCTTTTGTTTTTCTTTTGTTCTTTGAATGCAACTGATTGCTGTACTTGCTAATGCTTCAACAGTTAGTGTTGATTTTTATTAGGTATGTTTTATTTGGGTCCAGTGTGAAAAAGGCAAGCTGTGAAGTATAATGTTTTTTTTAAGTATGTTTTGTTTTGTTTTTTTAATTCATAAAAACTGTAATTATTACCTCTCAAGTCAGCAACAAAATATTTGTGAAGAAAATATTCTACATAACTTTGTTGCAGTTAATCTTCATTTAGGTAAGGTTGTCTTTTTTTTTTTTTTTAATCAGTTTTTTTTCTTTTTTTTAAAATAGTTGGGGAATGATTTGGTTTATATTGGGGCTCTTTAATGTTTGGAGATAATTATATGGATCTAAAATGTTGCAAAGAATGATTTTTTTTTTGTTCCATTTTCAGCTTTTCGCTGTGGTGTTCCCATTTTCTATTTCATTATGGTTTGAATTGTTAAAAACAATACAAAAGATCCCAGAGGGATTTTAACTATTTATTAAGCTTGGCGTGAAATGAATACATTCCATGGGTTCATATTTTTTTAAATTTTTATTTATAATTTTGTGTGGGTTTTTAATCCATAGCAGGCTAGACTCAGAAATTTTCAAAGAGGTTGAACAGGACTGTGTGGCCCTAATATCTTTATATAGGAAAAAATATTGAATGGCAAGTAAATCCATCCATTTTCACTACTGCTACTACACGAGTACTTTTAATTTACTATTACTCTTACTATCTTATTATTTTTAGTGGTGCTGCTACTGCACCTGCTGTTGCTGCTGCCATGCCCCCTACCCCCATGCCCTTCGTCCTCTTTTTCTTCNNNNCCCCCCCCCCCCCCCCCCCCCCTCTTTTCAGTTACGAGGTGCACTGAATACTGAAGCTCAGCCACATAGTTTATTTCAAGAATATGCCCACACTTATTTCCTGAAAATAAGACTAGCTTTCTTTACCAGCAGTTTCAACTTGTTTGCATGGTTGTAACATAATATTTGTCGAAGCATAGCAGCCTTAACCAGTCTTTCCTGCATGTTTCCCTAGTTATGTTGACTGTGTCGACAAAGAAATTAAATGAATAATTTTATTGATTGTCACTGACATTTTAATTCATGATAGAAAAGAAATAAAAAAAATAAGTCATTGAGCTTTATAAATGATTCATGTTTGATTTCAACATGGATCATATACACAGCTATATACTTTTATTTTTTTATTCCTTTTCTGTTATAAGCCAGATTTCAGAATTTTTAAAGGAGATCAAATAGTGCTCCAGGGTCTCATGGCTCTGATCAGTCCTGTCTAGGTTAAAATAATAATATAGTGTAAGGTGATATATCTTAGTAATATTTGATTTAGTGTCGGTATGGACCAAGTCATTTGATACACTGATGCTATTCCTGGGTTTGATATTTATTGTCATTGTTTTGGTTTTTTTGTTTTTGTTGTTGATTCGTGCTTAGTTTCAATGTGTTGCTGATCATAAATGTGATTCTGTTATCTGCAAATAAAAACTATTCTCTCTAACTTATGACAAAACATCATGAGAGGTAAATTAATTGGCTAATTGAAAATTAATATTTAAAGTATCCTTTCACTTTGATTAGAAATTTTTTACATATTTTATGAAATCTTTACAGGATGGAAAATTAAATCCCCTTTCATTAACCCCAAATGCAAAACACTGACTTTGCAACATATGCAAGACACTAAGAGAAAAGATACATGCTGCAATACTTTTTAAAGTATTTTAAGAATAATAATAACTAATTCATGTTTTTTAAATCTCTACATGCCGTCACATTTTCTCCCTTTAACTAGTTCTTTTTTTATTTATTTACCTCTTTCCCCTCCTCAGTCTCATCTTTTTCATATCTTTTTCTTGTGCTCCTTATCTTACCTTCACTCTTTGTACATTTGTTGTAAGTTTCTTTTTTGGTTTTTTTTGCTCTTTGGCTTTTTTTTCTTTTTGATTGATCAGGTTTTATGATTCAGATTAGTTGTTTGTTCAACAAATGCGATGTGTCTAGATAATCATGTTTACATAGATTATAAGGATTAACATGCAAGTGTCTGTTAAAGGCAGAGACTTATAAACCGTCTGCTTTACTTAGGTATGAGGTAGGCTCATCCTACAATTCCAGCTAAGTCTTCTGGGATGGTGAGATGACGATAAATAAGCATAAAATACTGCAAAGCAAAGATTTTTTAGGTGTAGTCTATAAGTCTATCCTGTTAGGCCTGCAAGGAATTGCTTATTATAGGGCCACTACTTCACATTCAGAGAGAACTTTCTTTGAGAGTTCATATGTTTTGGTCACCTTGTAATCAGGATTCTATAGCAGCTCTTGCACTCTTGCTTGAGAGAAGCAGTGTGAAACCACAAGCTTTCATATTATGATCCTGGCTCTTTGGGTATAATGCTGTGTAAAATCATGTAACTTCTAAAATGTGCTTAGGTCAGAGGGGGTAATCTCATGGGATGAGTGCACGGACTCATCTTCTTCTGCTCATATCTGATTTTCTTTTTACATCTATTTTTTTTTTTCAATGAGTCTAGTATTTAAGACTGGTAAAATGTCACTTCCAAAATGTGCATATTTCGTTATGGACAAGTAGCACATTATCAAAATTGTAAATATGTGTGGCTAATTTTAGTACCTGTATTGAAATTGATGACCTTTAACAATTTTCTATGCAAACTACAACTTCACAGTTCCCAATGCAGTTGGGTCATTTTATTCAAATCATGACACCTTTTTTTTTTTTTTCATATTTTTAAATTCTACAGTCCCAAAATGGCATTTCTACATAACTACTGTTTTTAGAAGCTGTGGGCTATGAAAAAGAGGGCTGAGATATTGTTGGAGACACCTTTTAAAGAGAAACTACTGATGTTTATGAATCTGTAAACTATCAGAGAGATACCTTACTTTTCTGAAATTGCTCTTCATATAAATTAATAGAATTTTTATTCATTTATTTTGTAAGACCTCGACTATGGAGTAATTTATGTCTTTTAGTGCTGTTTAAAAGAAATTGTCACAGCTAGTATCCAGCCAGACTTAAAATTGAATATCACAAAAAACATTCTTGACACTATCATTTTATTATCAATTATCTTCCTGATTTCATAAGGTAATCACCATTACCATCACCAAACTCTAACTGGTATATATGTAGAATTTTGCTGAATATTAAATATTGTTTTATTTGTTTTTCTATTAACAATAGGTACATTTTTTTTTTTTCAAATTTGTGTGAATCAGAAAATTATTTTAAAAGTTGACTTTTTAGGGCAGGCCTACTTTATGCTATAATAACATATAATACATGCAAAATAGGAATCAGTTTAGATATCTTTGACCACGAGTCAATTTTCTGAATGTTCTTTTGCTTTGATGATTTTAATGAATCGAACATAATATGTATTTCGATTTCTGAGCCGTCCACACAAAATATGTCCTTTTTAATAGAATAAAAACAAAAAGCAGAATGTTAGGAAGAATTGGAGATAACAGCAGCCAAAAAAATGGTTCTTAAATAGGATAAATGTGAAATCTGCAAAAAAATAGTTTTTATATGCCTCCAGCTATTTTTGTCAATTTTATTTTATACTTCTGTCGCACAGTTGCCGACAGAATATTTATTTTGTATGGACGGGTCACAATCCATGTCTTGAGATGATTTAAAAAAAAAAAAATTTTAGTGCTCTTTTTTTTAATGCTTTTTTAAACAACATTTCAAACACTGGTGTTTTAGAACAGAATAAACATATTTTCACTCAGTTATCACCTTTGCAGCATCAGGCAAAATCAGTGGTTCAAATTGTTTGAAATGTGCCTTGTGATTTATTGGGCTGGTCTTGAGACATATCTTTTGAGATCAATCTGAATGAGTCTAAAGTCATATTGGGAACATTTTTAATAGCTGAAAGATCACACTTTTTTATGTAAGCCTTAATGGATAGGGCTATGTTGAATTTGAGCTAAGATAAGAGACTTTTAAGTTGTTGAAAAATGCATTTAAATGAGTGAATTTTGTTCTCAAATATGCAACATTTGACTACTCTGGACTTGCCGCAAGACACTGCAATAGCAATATTGCTTATTTAAGAAAGAAAAACGAAAAAGATTGTCAGTATCGCTACAGAAGTAATTTTGGAGATGACACTGGGCTGATAAGTGGTTTTGTAAATGTGTGTGTGTTGGGGGGGGGGGAGGGGGGGTTATCCATTTATACCAATTACCCTTTTTTTTTTTTTTTTGCCTGAATTATCAAGTTTGGCAAAAACTTATAACGTTCAAAATTATACAATTTATAAAATTATGGGTTTGATTTGGTATTAAAGTATATTATAAATTTAGGAACGAACCTATTTTGCCCTTTCTTTTAAACAGGTGAGCGAGGATTGACTGTACTTTGTACAAAGCCCAAAATTTTATTTTGTGATTTAAAGTTGGCACCTGGAGTTACACGATCTTGTGAGTTTTCATAAGTTAAAATGGGTTTTTCTCCAAACTCTTGGTTTCTTTCTTCAATGATGATGATTTTGTCACTTTTCACCATAGCAAAACATTTTACCCATTGAAACAATAGTTTAGGGGTGTATGGGAAAAACAGAGTCACTTTTTACATGATTTCAGATATAGTGTTTAATTATTGTATATACCATGAACCACCTTTGGAGCACATCATGTGGAATAAAAACAAAGTGAGCCAAATATTATGTGCCATTTAAAATATTAAATTCCACAAAGCAGAGATAAAAAGGCCTTGAATTCAAGTTTTTTTCAAAAGGTCAAGACAGGCTATTGCTCTTTTTTCCCCTTGCATCCTTCACTTGTGTTCAGGGCAGCAGTAGGATATGAAAGATGAAAAATAGCTTCTTTATAGGCACTGGATATTTGTATTTGTTTTTTTTTGTTTTTTTTTTTTTACCTGTAAGAAATAATGTTGCAGTTAGTATTTAATTACATAAGATTATATTTGCAATATTAAACCATGGGCCATGTTTGATTTTATTCTTTTAATTTTTTAAGGAAATTGTTGTTATTTTTATGTATCGTATAATATTACCTTATAGAGACAAAAAAAAGTTTCATGTGCTTCTCTTTCCATTTCCAATTTTGTATTTTTCTCATATATACAAATTTCCATTGATTTAAATTTTGTGTGTTTTTATTCAGGTGATGATCTTTTTTTTTCTGCATTTTTTTTCTTATGTAGACCAATATGAGGAAGTTATCCCTACAGATGCCCCACCATCATTTAGAGGTCAAGCAGTAAAATACTCCTACAAAGTCATCGTAGGAACACAGCGCCTGGAAAAGAGTACGAAGATGGTCCGTGTACCTTTTAGAGTATTAGTCCTTTATGGTGAGATTTATCAATACAAGTTCATTGTTCTTTAATTCATTTGTTATTCAGCATGAAAGTATCACATCAATGATATCTCCATAAAGGAAAACTCTAAATCTTGCACACAACCTAAAAAATTTATAAAATCGAAATATTCATAGAAAATTCATGATTGATAAAAAGCAAATTCTGTGCATTTTGAAGGTAAAGATCATATTTTGAAAATGTAATATTTCAAATTAGCAATAAATCTGATTTGAAATATCATAAATAATGAGCTAAAAAAATGAACTATGTCTACAAAAAATGCTCTCAGACAATTCTGGTCTTAATGAGTTGGTTGTCACACATAACATTTGAGAAAAAAGATATAAGCTTGGTACTTTTTTTTTTTAAGCTTTGGTTTTTGTTCAGAAACTTTCAACACTTGTATCTGAGAATCAACATAGCAATATTCTGTTTCCACCATTACTGTCACAGTAGGGGGATAGAGACCTAGATGTAGACGTGTTGATGAGAACGAAGAATTTATAGAAGCATTATGCTCAGTTGAGGCAGTTAGTCTGAATTAAAAGAAATAATTATTTCTGCTTCTAAATTTTATCTGAAATTTGATTCTTGGAAACATCCTCACATTGAATAAGAAAAAATCAGAAGTGGATTTGAAAGGTCTCAATACAGTAGAGCTCACCTACAACGGGACCTTTACACAAGCCCGTTATTTTCTCTTATATATCCTTTATATTTTATTTTCGCTAGAACGGCATCTACTACATGATAAGCTTGCCTACAGCGGGACCCAGCTTCGTACAAAGGCCTAAGCCTAGGCCTATACGTAGATTCTGAAACAGACTATAGCTCCGGAATGAATCTAAATTAACATCGGTAGTGATACAAAGGAGATAAAGCCATGGTCTGTTTCGGTACTTTCATTCAAAATATTAGCCAATGAACACCTTGCGCATCGGGGGGTGAAAGAGAATGATGCAACACCGGCGACTTGGGTTGGGAAAAAAGGCATGGGACTGAGTGGTGAATGGTCCGTCAGCCGTAGGCTAGCAAGAGGCTTGTGTGACTGTGACTGTCACTGTCAGTGTGTGTGATTGGTAGTGTAAGAAGAGACTGAGGGTGGGGCTGATGAGGAAAAGACTGGGCACATTCAACTTTTCAAGCCCTCGGGGTGCGTCTATTTTGTTCAATGCCTAGATAGATCTCAATTAGGCTTACAGTTACACCGTTGTGGTTGTCACTCACTGACTCAATGAACAAAGAAAGCATCGATCTCGGTCCAGTGTGTTGCGAAACTGCCTCTTATCTCCCAGTTTCGCTCTGACGCTCGCAGGTCGCATTAACGAATAGAACTCTAGATCTAAATTTCTAAACCTACGTTTGATTGCTGTCTCACTCTTAGCCTGTGTTCATCCAGCATGGAATCAAGAATAAGGAAATGTTTTTCTTTGTAAAGGCCAAAATCATTGAGGAGGTGGACAAGAAAGTAAAGTCAAAAGCCCAGATCTGTCGAGATTATGAGATTTCATCAGGAACACTTTATATATATTCTTGAAAGACAAAGATGCTACCATGTCAGCCCTCACCAAAGGCAAGTTTCAACCTGATCGGAAGCGACTGAAAACAACAGGCTTCAGGAATTAGATCGCTGTTTGCATACTTGGTTTAACCAAGCATTGTAAAACACCAATTTCTGGACCCACTTCAATACATAATGTAGCCTAACATTCCTACTAAAAACAAATTAAAATAAAAAACGAAAATGTAAAAAGGGAAGAAAAACCCCACACAAAAGACATACGCACAAGAAAAAAAACCCATAAACCAATAAAAGACAGACAAAACAATTCACACACACACACAATGCAATGAAATGATATAATACGATATACACAAGGGTCATGTTTACTTTTATACTAGCCGCTTATTAAAGGGGAATAATTTTAGTAAGGTGCCGTTTTCAAGGATTATCTTCCTTTTAATTTTACAACGGGCCTTGCTTATAACGGGACTGTGCACCACGCCCTTATGGGTCCCGTTGTAGCCAAGTTCCACTGTATAAACTTTACAATTATCAAATGTACATATGTGGGGCAATATTTGCTCATTGAGAATCTCCGATTGCCCTAAATGTGTCTTTGAAAAATGAATTCTTATTCAAAGCTTTTGATTCTGCAGGATTTTTTAAGCATATGAAAAAGCAAAAGCCTAACATTTTAAGAAGGAAAAATTTGCACTTAAGGTGAATAAAGTTATTCATAACTTGTTTAACCTAACAAATTATTTATTACCACTGCTTTTTTTTTCTTTTTGAATAGGTTTAAATGACATCAGCGTATATAATGAAACTGAGGAAATTGCTCCAAGTAATCCATTTTTGAACAATAGCCGGAAAGAAAACTCAGTGCTGGATGTTGGCCTTCAAGTTATCTCTACAGTTACTGCTCGCAAGGCACCACGTATGTTACGATAGAAGGATGAATGTTGCTTAGCAGGTTATTTTAGACTGTTTTAATTTTTTCATGTGATATTTATTATGATCTTTACAAGAAACAAGAAGAAATGAATAATAGAAAAGGCACACCAATAAAGATTCATCATATTTGAAGAGAAAATGTATGGTATTGTTAACTCAAGGGCAAGTGCGGCACTTAGAGAGGAGGATTCTAGGGTCATTTTAGGTCACCGTGTCAAATTTTGACTGATGGTAGTTTTGTAAAATTTGTAATCATCAAAATCGAGTTTTGAGGCCAAAATTTGGCCACATATATCTTTTATTCAAAATTGCAACCCCTAAGAGAGTTTACAAATTTTCAAGAAAATATGTAAAAATGTGTTGTTTATGCAAGCTATGTAGGCCTGCTACCCCTTGCAAAACATAGGCATATTATATACCAATGGAAAGTTTACAATCTCAGCCTCCCTATTGATGCCCTTTTAATGCTACTAGAACTACCATATATGGATATCCAAATTTAGACATATTATCCCAAGAAGCAAGCTCTATTCATAATCATATATGGAGCATCTATCCTAATTCCCACTGCTTCTACTCCAGCTGCGTTGATTTTGCATATAGAGATTTCCGACCCCTTGTACATGTGGGACCGGCAGCCCCGCGAGCTATTGCCGCCTTATGAGGTCATGGCAAAGCTCTGATGTCACAGCTATTCCGTTCTTATGCTAGTTTGTGCATAGTGCTTTATTGGCTTTTGAGTATAGTTTTCAGCCAGTTTAGTGTGTGAGTGACTGCCAGCATGAATTGGATGTAAGAAAATAGCCAAAAGGAGATGTGTATAACAAAAATAGCTTAAACAGCTGAAGGAGGTCCATCATATGGAGCCGGCATCACCTAATTGGTCAGAAAACCAAAATATTTTTGCTCACACTTTATCGGCCGTTTTCTCAAATTGAGGTTTTTTTTTTCGAACAAATGTTCTGATAACTTTGGTATTTTTCATAAGATTTGTCTGAAACTTGCCATGAAGTTTTAGGGTAGTAATATCTTGCTTTTCACGTAGGTTTTTTGGAGTCACATGTATAAATATTTTTTTTTTAATTTTTATGTATCCAATAATTTGATACTATTTATATATGTTTCAAAATTTTATGAAAATTCCCCTTTTCTGTCTAACACAAAAGCTTATGTGAAAACCTTCAAATTTAGCATGTTCTTGTTTAGAAAAAGTTGATATGACTTTGAAAATTATCTTTATAGCCAAGACGGCCAATATTCTTGTTTGTTGCCATGCCAATGGTAATTGAAAAAAAACTCATTTTGGTTGCTTATATCACTTTTGGGGAGTCATATATATAACTAATAAATTATTTATTAAGGTATCATTTAAGAAATAAAGAAAATCACCCCTGAATTCCGCACTTGCCTTTAAGTTCACTGATTAATATCTATAGTTTTACAGAGGAATCGCCTTGAAAGTTCAAGATCCTTAATGGCATGGGAAAAAAAAAACATAAGCACGTGGTTGTAGGGTTAAAAGGATGGTATATTTCTCAGCCTAAGATACTACGCTTGTATAATTTTCTGTCTGTAAAATGTAAAGAACATTTGATTATTTAAGTGCAGATTTTTATCTAGCTCAATAAACTTTTCAAATAGGCATGGTCTCAGGTGTTCAGTATGAAATATTTTCCATAAATGGTCACCGGTGTTCAGTATGAAATATTTTCCATAAGTAATCTCTACATCTACTTATTTGTTTGTCTTGTTTTATTCCAGACTCATATAATATTGCTAATGCCCGAGGAAAAGTTGCCAGATTTTTGTTATTCAAGCAAGCCTATAAGTTAGGAGAGGACATTGTGGGCATGTTTGATTTTGAAGTTGGAACAGTTCCTTGTGTTCAGGTAAGCAACATACTTCCATCTGCTGCTTCATGGAACAGAAAAAATGTTTTTATTCATGTCTATCGACTGGAGCTGTAAGAGTGCTGCCATCTTTTCTAAACCAGTTACTTTTGTTTTTCTTTTTTTAAGTAATACGCAATTAACTGAGATATGCAAAAGAGCTGGCTTTTTAAAATTCCAAACATAAAAGGAAACTTTAAATCTTAAGAAAGTCTATAATTGGAGCCTAAAATTTGATTATATATCTGAATGGAACCTGCACCTTTTTTCACTACAAAATCTTATAAACCACATGAATATTTTTCATCAGTACTCAGTCACATTGCAAAGTGAAGAAAAGATATCAGAAGAGTGCAGACGCAAGCCAGGACAGGGCACTGCCATTACGTCTTATGTAAAACATCAAGAGATGTGTTTGCACACTTTACGCACACATATGAACATTCCCATCCCTCTGACTGCAACACCAGGATTCATGACAGATATAGGTAAAACATGTCAACCTAAGTAAACTTTGTGTCGGAAGATCTGTTTTCTATCTTTTTTATCTGCCTCTCTGTTAATTATATTGTGGGCATATAAAAAATCACATTCTATGGAAATTGAATATGAATCTGATAAAAAGTTTTTTTGAGTACATGCATTATTCTTGATTCTATTAACTTTTTGAGACTTCTTTTATTACTTTTACATTCATTGACTTTTTCTCTGTCAACAATAATGAATAGTATAGCTTATGCATGACCATGAAAAATTAAGTTGTAACATTTTTCAACAGAACGATTCATATATAATAATTTTTAAGACATAGACACTTTTGGAGGATGTCCAAAGGGTCCTACAATTTATATAACTTTTGACTGATGTTTTTCCTAGTTTTAAGGACTTTTAGGTTAATGTTTCAAAATGTATTGAACAAGAAAGTTATTGATCATGTGTGTTAAGCAATATGACATGTTTTAGATTCTGCCTTTCCTTACTTGGTAAGTGAATATCATAATGCCACTTCTCCGGGCTTCTTCATACACAGATTTACAAGTCTGTCATCTGGGCTCATTTTTGTAGCTTCATGCAAGAGATCAATTAGGACCTTTAAAACTTTAACATTGTCATTGGGGTAGTACATTTAAAGAATCAATATAGCTTTTGCTCAAAATCAATGAGCTTCGTAGAGTTTGCACTTCCACACATCACTCTCGAGAATTAGATTCACAATTAAATTCAGATATTAAGCAAAGAATTTCCTTTTAGGATTTCAAACAAGTAAAAATGACTGATTTGTCTAAAGAATTACATTTGTTTAAAAAAATGTAACATCTATGCTTTGCTTATCTTCCTTTTCATTCCAGTATGTCAAAGATGGAGGCTTCATTTTGAGTTTGTGACATCTCTAGATGAAGTCAGTAGACCTGATTCTCTCCCAAATGATGGTGAGGAGCATCAGTGGCAAGGGGCAACCACTATAAATGTTGAAACAATGGTTTGGGATCTGCCCATTAAAGTTTTTCCAACTAACCCTATTCATGCGTCAAGTGTCACCTTAATGAAAACATCAGCATTGATTAATATGGCTTCAAGCTAACAGCTTGGAAACTTTGCAATATGCTCTTCATATATGTAAATTATTTTTGAATTTTTTTTAGCAAATTTTAAAGTACCTTAATTTTTAAAAGTGGGAGATGAAAACTTGTGGGGCATTGGTTAATTGGTTAAAGAAAACAGATGCCAGTTTCATATGTCTTCATTAAAGGGAGAAAAATATGCGTCTTATTCTTGTGCTGTATCTATTGTGACAATCTTTTTAAAATTGAAGAGCCCTTTCCAAACTCAGTTCCTGAATTTTTGCTACTTTCAAGTCATAAACTCTTGACCCTCAAAGTTTCCTAAACAAACCAAAAGAAGGATTTATAAAGATACCTCAATAGGATGAACTTAGTTCTACTGAAGTCTTGTATAAAAAAAAAAAGAGACATTAGATCTTTGCTAGCATGAAATAGTTATTTTTTATGAAAATGATGTTGCTTGGTGTAGAAAAACACTTTCGATTACTTTTTTAAGAGTAGCAGATTGTAAGTTTGGGTAGTTGTTTAGGCTAGTTATTAAAAATTTTATAACAATAAAATTTGATAATAACATGAACTGGTGTTTGTATCTAAAAGTCTTGTGATTACAAGATGAGCTCGTCATTTTGGATTATAATAAAGAAATAGAACAAAATTAAAAGGGGGAAAAAAGGGCTATGAGCAATCAGGCCAAATAGATTTATGCTTTTTTGTGCCTTTTTCAGAGTTTAATTTAGAAGGGTTCATTAGCATTGTGTGTATTTTGCATGTTTCTGCATTTCAGTTTTTTTTTTTTTTTATGGAGTGAGTCCCTGGGTGACACTATTTTCCACACTAGGGAATTTAGTGAAAGTTAGAGAAGTTTTTGCCTAGTTTACATTACCACTTGACTTAGCATTGTGGCCTCTGCATCATAATATATAAAGCTTGCCATTGTGTTTAAATGATTGAAGAGAAGGGAAAAGCAGTTCAATTTTTGCATTTAGTCACCATTTAGCATGGTAATGTATGCCTTCTGTTTAGGGGATCAAGCAATGTGAGGCCCAGTGCCTTTCTCAAGTTTCAGTTTAACTTTAAACTCCACCCTGACATTTTAATAATGTTTTGTTTGATGCCTGAGGAGAAGCATGAAAGATGGGGTAGAGATGAAGGCAGGGAGAGATGGTAATACTGTCATTGTGGTTTATCGTGGCTGCAAATGCCAAATTTGCATCCGCAAATTTCAGCTCTCTCCACAAACTTCAGCAAAAAAAAAAAAAAAAAAAATCATGGTTACAATTAATTAAAATGATCATAAATACATGTACCAAGATAGCAATTTTAACTTCGTCTTGACCTATTGTCAACCAGGAAAGAACCAGATAAGAAGAGTTCTAAAAAAAAAGCCATAGAGTCTAGGCCAGTCTAAGTTTCAACCTAGCACTGTCCTCTTTTCCCAGGTCGCTAAACGTTTTCATTGTTCTAGTTCAAATCTTAACATTATCCGAAATCAGTTCATTATCAAAATCAAAGTACTATTAAGGCAAAGAAATGGGAAAAAAAAGTTTTTCTACTTACAATCTTGTTTTTTCAGACAGGAGGGGGAGATTGAATGAGGAAAGTTTAAAGGCCTTGGTCTTTTTGTATTAAAAACTATTATAATAATTTCATCTCCTATGACTCATTACTGTAATTTTATGCATCAGTTGTTATTTTTTCAGTTTTGTTACATCTTTTTTTTCAATTCATGCAATTTTTTTTTTAATATGTATGCGAGTAATTTTCATTGCAGGCTTTTTTTTTTTATGCAATTTATCTTGGGGGACCTGAATAGTTTTCTCTTCTTTTGACATTCTGGTTGCCTAAGAACTTTCAAGTTCATTTTTATGTGATTACATAGTTTTAAACTGATGGATTTCATACATGATGTCTTGTGCTCTTTATGATACCCTTGCTTTGCTTTCTCATTTACATTGAAGATTTTAATTATGATTGGTTGGCAACTGGGGGTGTGTAAGTATGTCTAAAGGTTTGCTTGTTTTTTTTAATTTTATTATTTCTTTCTTTTGTTTCTCTGCAACCACATGTGTCCTCATTATGATTTTTTTTAGGAAAGTGTAAGAAGTAGCATAAATTATTTATCATTTATTAAATGAATTATTCAAAATGTACACACATACTTTTTGTGCAGTATTTCCTTTTTACCTGTTGTTATTTGTCTCTTTAATTTTTTGTTGCAATTTTTTGCAATTTCTAATGGCATATTTTTGGATTTTCTGGCAAATTTTGGCATTTTTATGGCAAATTTTTGCAATTTTTTAGGCTGGAAGTGCAGGTAATAAGAAGGCTGGGGGAAATCTTGGAGCAGTCTAACGCAAGGCAAAGCCAAAGAAGATAGGGAGAGAGGAATCTAAGCAAGATGGACAATGCTTGCTAAGATATGTAGTATGTCCTCAGCAAATCAAAGTCTTAATTCTCCAACCATGGTCTAGACAGGCAATTAATGATGTTTACCGCAATCTTATACATTTATCATAAAGTGTAGATATATAGATCTTTTACATGCCTGCGGTGCATTTATATTTAGAGGAGTTCAAGCTGAAATATGGCCAGGGCTGTAAGGCTTCATGGAAGAAATGTCCCTAAATAACTTTGGCCCACCATGACTGCTGATTGATGAACAAAGTTTCTTTTACTACCAAGGTCATTTTTTTTAGGACTTGCTACTCCTGTAACAACTTGAAGGATTAATAAGAGAGAAAATGAAGTTTCAAAATTGTCTCGGGATTCATGATGTAGCTATTAATGTGTTTGACTGTGCATACATTATTGTATTTATCATTCTTTTGGTGGATTGGTAGTGTATTGGTGTCATGGTGGCTAGCAAACCCACCCTGACATCTGCAGGAACCTCTCTGTCACAAGTTTAAGCCCCACCACAAACATACCACCCTGATATCACCTTGGTGTAGACAGTATATAATATGGACCAAAAAAAAAAGCCATGGTGTATTATCACAATGCTGTTTTAAAAAATGAAATTTTCTATTTCAAGACCAGACTTAGATTCCGAAATCCAAAAACAAGTTTGGGAAGAAATTGTTATGTTCGTTGATCCTTTGTTTTTAAGCATTTTAGCACCAAATACCTCGAGCCTGACTTGGTCTTAATAATTTTTTTTAATAGTAGCAATCAACTTTGCAGACATATTTCTTCTCTTTCCTTTTTTTTTTTTTCAAATTATTTTCAGGCTTTCACAAATTAGTACACATGCTTGTTGTAATTCTTCTGACTATTGGCCTATTTATTACAGTAAGGATGAAATGATTTCTGCTACGTAAATGCACCTGTAGGTGAAATTAAGGTAGAAAAAGGGGCTGTAATTCAATGCTTTTTTTAATATTTCAGGTTCTATTCATTTGTGTGCATCAGTGGTACAATTTGATGTCCGTTGTATTTTTTTTTTCATAAGTTCACTGACTTTGACAAATTTTAAGAAAAGAAAGTTAGGGCTGTCTTAGAATAATCTCAAAGAACAGACTATGGACTGAGGCAGAAAATGTTCTTCACTGCACTCACAAGATCTCTTTGAATAGAGCAGTGTGGAAAAGAAAGATTAGATTTGAGATTTTATGATGTACATGTCCTTTATTTCAAATGTGTTCTTTTTCCATTATTGAAGTATTTTGAAAAGTCTGACAAAAGGGAAAGTTGTAATAAAACACACAAAGTACAGACAAAACACCTTTTTGTATACATGTATATCTATGACATTTGTAAAAATTATTAGGTTCTCAGTTGACAAGCTTGTAACGTAAATTTTGCGACTCGTAAAAATACATTCATATATAACACTGGAATTCAAATATTTATTGAGCGGACTATAGTAATGTATGATGTATGTAGTGTGCATGTAATATATATGATTAAGTGGATATTTTATATATATTATGTATGTATGTATGTATGTATGTGTGTGTGCGTGCGTGCGCGCGCGCGTGTGTGTGCGCTCAGACTGTCTTTTAATTTCTTGGCTGCATTTTTCTCCTATCCCTCCTACTAATCTTTCAGATGAGGTGATTTTTTTCTGCTGAGACTAAGAGTTTAAAAGCATGCAAGCAAGAAAGGCTAAAGGAACATTAACACGAAATCTAATCCTCAGAAAATATAGAAAACATATAAGAATGCATGTAAGTAACCAAAGGGTCAACATATAAAGTAATAGCAAAGGAAAGCATGAGGATAATAATATTATTTTAATGTGAAAATAGAAGAAAGAATTAGGATTTGATATACATGTCAATAAGATTGAAGAAAGGTTCCATGGCAAAATGAAACATCCAAATAAAAAATTATGTTGAATATTTTGAGTTCTAGACAAAGTACATAAACTTTGCAGATGCATTCAGGCACCTGCCATACTATTCAATGTAGATGATTATGAAAAAATGTGTGTGTATCTTGATTTTAAAAAATCAAAATCATTTCAAAATGGTGCTTGCAGTGTTTCACTCTTTAAAACCCTTCAGATTCAGAACATGATATGGGTGATGTGCACATTCATATAATTCTACACAACTTGGAAGCACACTTTAAAAAATTAAAAATCCAGATATTTTCTAATCTGTAAATCCATGGGGCTTTTCATAACCATTGGTCCCTTTTAAAAATCTTTTAAAAAAACATAATTTGACCAAAATGAATATTAGAGAAATGAAATATACAAAAATGTTATTGTAATTATTCAAGATGAAATACTAGACTAAGTATTGGTTTGTCATTAGACATAAATTCTTCATTACTTCACAAGGATTTGAAGAACGTTAATTCAAAGACAGTTGTAATGTTTACATTTTTTTCTTAAAATTTGAAAAATTAAAGTAAAGAAAAAATAACAGAAATAAATGTTCTTTTTATTGGTGGTGCAACTATGACAAATTAATCACTGAATCTTTCCACAATTTCAAACAAAGATGAAGAAGACAAGCAAAAGTTTCAAAATAAACAGCTTAAACATAAAAACTAAAAATATTTACAAAGTCAACAGCAAACCAAAAACTGTTTATAATGTTTAGACTCAATGCTAAATTTTGAAAAAAAAAATTTTTTTTTAAAGCAAAAGTGCAAAAAGTAAGCAGAATAACTAAAATAATTGTATACAATTATTGAGCAGATCTATGCAAATGTCCCTTATGTTGGCATTGATTGGCCTTTTACAAAATCAATCTCTTCATTAATATTGTGTCACAAATCTTTCAATAATACATCAAATTCACTGGAATTTTTTTAAAGAGATAAGTAAAAATCATGCTTGGTGAAGGCAACTTGTTGCAACTTCTGGGGAACACAAATTACATTCATATTATCAGTAAATTTGATTATAAAATCAAAGGCAACATTAAAAAGCCTTTAAAAGTTCACATCGACATAAAATTTAACTTGTCAAAACTGAATTGAAGTTTTTCTTTTCTTCATTACACATGTAATTTTGTCTTTTACATGGCAGTAAATTGACTCTCAAACAGGAGTAAGGTGATGTGATAATCTTACTATAAGCATTAATATTGAAAAACTGTCCTCATTTACATACATTATACCCAAGTCAATTCAAAAGACAGATGAAACTATCAAGAAGTTGACCTAAAAGGCAAAAAAAGTCTCACATAAACTCTTCCTACAAGTTGAACAAAACCCTCACAAGCAGACACATTCTCTCCTGCAACAAAAGCAAGTTTTTAGAAGTGCAATTTATGATTGCTAAAATGGATGTGAATTTTTTATGTTTACAACAACAAGAAAGATTAGAACCCATCTCAAGCATTTGAATCAGAACAATATGAATGAAATCTGAATATAGAAGGTAAAGAGCTTCAATGAAAAATTCTTAAGACATTTTGATTAGAGTTTTTATAAGAGTAATGAAGAAAAAAATCTTACAATACATGTATCTCATTTTTTCAATTGACAATTAAGACTATATATAAGGTATATATTTTAAATACTGGTACATAAATCTTTGCCAGTGTAACGTACGAAATTGATATAAATTGTTTAATAAACACATGGCAAAAAAACTGCTAGAAAAAGGTAATGCAAGTATAGAAGACTTGAGACCAGTCCTAATTATGCAAATATTGCATGTAACACTTTTGACAAATTCTGGGGATTTTTTAAATTTCTTTTCATTTTTTCTAATTCTAACCAGCTAAAATGTTTATATCTCTGCAGAGAAATAAAATGTCTAGCCAATTTATCATTGCAAAGTTTATTAAATGCAATCTCTGAATGTCTCAATGACTGAAAGTGTTCAAAATGCAATTTTTTATTTATTTGGACTGGTCTGTAGTCTGTACACCATGAAATTGTAACATGCCAAAACATGCATTAATCAAATCATAATATCACAATTAATATCAACTCCAAAAACCAAGAAAAAAGATGAAAGAACGACTTTCGTCCCTCTCACCCACCAACACAAATCCTCACACAAACACAAAAAATAGTGGCAATTGTTAGAGTAAAGCAGGGGGTGGATTTGTTTGTTTTCTTTCTTACTTTTAGGTGGTAATGGTGATATTATTTCGGAGGCGCAAAGCAATTTATCAGGAATAAGTAAGACACATTCCACATTAGGATTTTCAAGAATAGAAATATCAATTTGATTATGAAAAAAAAAAAACTGAAATTTAATACAACAATTCAGGCATTAATTACCCAGCAAAATATATGAATAAAAATATACAATGTGTCAAAATGTAAAATCTAAAAACCAAATAAGGAATGTAGAAATTTTATGATAAAAATTTTGCTTCCATTCAAGTAGATGGCATTAAATTGCAGATCTCAAAAATAAAAATTGTTTCTTTAAATTTAAGTCGAGGGCATAAGTGGGTTAAAACCCTTGCTTACATCTAAACATGACTATTATTAATGGTTTTAAAAGATAAAGAGCTAATTGATGAGACCTAAAACGCCAATTTCAAATCACATATCTTTTGAAAATGAGCAAATGTTGAAAAAGGTAAAATGAAAGTACAAAAAAAGCATCAAACCAATATTTGCATCACTTCCACACCCCATAAAGTAACTATTTCAAAATAACCCAAGAAATCTATAAAACCCAACAAAAAGTAAGAAAAAATCCTAGCAGAATTTTTTTACATGTGTAAGATCTTACATTAAACTACAATTAATAATTAAAAACTGTAGGTTGACACTGCCAAAATAATGTTGATAAATGAAGAATTTTTGACTGGAAAAGATGGCGACACAAAATTCAAGCATAATTATTGTTTTTTAAAATAGACTGACATTTACCAGGTACCCAATAACTATAAAAAAAATATATTTCATAACTTTTTCCTTTTTAAATAAAAATTATGTACCCAAAGTGGGGAATAAAAATGTCTTTATAACCGATCAATTAAACAGCAGGTATCATCTGTGCCAAAAAAAATAAATAAATAAATAAAAGAAGAAGAACATCCATCTCTTTCATAAACAAACTATATGATTCTGTTTAAGAAGGTAAACCTATACTTTACTGTGAGATGAATTATTATCTTACTTTTTGATTTTGCCTCAAGTCCAGGTACAGCCAGACACTCCAAAATTATAACAAGGTGTAATGAGAGTTTTAATATTGTAATTTGAATGAACCTCTCTCATTGGAAGGTATACTTTAAATATCTTTCAAAGTTTTTTTTAAACTTAATTTTCAGTCTAACTGCGGAGTGCCTCGCAAAAAATTTCAATCACTTTGATGAACCAGAACACAGCCTATACTCACTGAGAAGACTGGCTACAGCCAGCACCATGCCCCTTCACTTACACTTTAGTAATAAACTACCACTGGACAGTTTGCAGATAGATTTGTTCATTCATTTTTATTTTGAAATGCTCTGATAATGAAATAAAATATTTAATGAGTTAACAACTGAACTGCCACTTGGATTAAAGGATTATGGCAGAAACAATCATGCAGATAAACTCCTTAGTTCCTGCTCAATAGAGAGACGAATGTCAAATTCATTAGAGAGAGAGCAATCTGGCTCTAAGGAGACTTCAAGTTCATTGTTTTTTCTTTCTTGCAACATTTTCCTTGCTTCAATGTGTGTAATGCACACAGTGACAACTTCAAAATTTGTCCCTGGTTTAAAACCAAAACACAATGTTACTGAGGGCTTCAGAAAAGACCACTGCTCATTATTAAATTGGGACATAAAATGCTCCTGAAAATCAAACACTTTGATCTCATTATCACGCTCCAGTTTGACAGGTTCACCTCCTTGGGATAAAAAGAAAGCATAGGCTTTACAATATCGCTGTGCAAAGATATCTCCATTTACACATGATAAAGAGAAACCCCTCTTCATTTTTTCTAAAACTTTTGAAACATATGTGACTTCCCTTTGGCTAAGGTACATTGAATCATCAGGATGTGGAAGTTCCATAAGAGCTGCATCAATGGGTCCAAATTGATCTGAAGATGGACAATATTTTATTGAGTCACGCATTGAATCATTTTTCACATAGCAAATTTTGACTTTATCATGAGCATGGTTTTTTTTTATGGGCTTTGAAAAATAGTGAATTGAAATATCTAAAGGAGGTTCTTGCTTAGAACAACTGACAGGGGCATTTACTTCTTTTTCTGTTTGTGCCACATCATAGTTAAGAAACTCAACTGGTCTAGGCATGAAATATTCAGAATCAGCATCATTATCTGAATCATAACCACTATTAACAGTTGGCATCGATACATCCAAATGTGGGTCAAGAGTTAAAATTTTGCTTCTTTTGTTTCCTTGAGAACTGTTGCATCTCACTGATGACATCTCATTTACCTGTGCAGCTTTATATTTGCTCTGTAGCAAATAAGCATTATCATTGCTTTTCTCTTCTTTAATAGGACTTCGACTTCTTAAGTGTCCACTGGTGGTAGCCAAGCCTGTATGTTGATGACATTGTCTTTTAGAGACATTAATTTGTAATGGATACATGGAAATGGAATTATGTTGCTTATTATGATTTTGCTCTAGATTACTTATGAGCGAATGAAATGGTGGACCTTGAGTGAAAGATTCAAAATCAGCCCCAATATTATTGGTTTCATCAAATGTGTCCATATTTTGAATTGCTGCATCATCAATTTTCATTTCTCTGATAGCAAAATTGCAGGCTAACAATTCCTCTGCAGGAGTATACGATGCAGATTTTAAAATGTCAAACGGCTGTTGTCTTTTGTCAAAAATTTCCAAATCGGTTTCATTCTTTTTATTAAAAGCACTGTTTGATGATGTGCTGCTTGTCACTGTTGCAATTTCTTCATCAAGGAGAGAACTTTCCTGTGAAGTTGATGTTGACGTTAAAACACTTAAATTTGGAATATTGTTCCTTTCTGCATTAAAAAATGCTTTCTGAGCTTGATTTGGCATTTGGTTTGAATGATTTAAATAGTGCTGATCATCCGGTGAAAAGTGGATTGCTTCAGCATCATTTGCTCCTTTACGTATAAATTGATACACTTTATAAGGATGAGGATCATCTTGCTTATTGCAGTGCTGAAGTTCTTTAATCTTATCATTTGCACCAATTGCATTACGCAAATTCTCTTTCCATTTCCTCAATTCTTTTTTTGATGGCTCATCACCGTCATACATATACTTGTATTGAGCCCAAGCATACAATACCATAGCATCAGGATCTCCCCATTTTGTAGTTTTATGGATCTTCCAAGGTATTTGCCAAATGCCATGATCCCTGTCAAGCCAACGAAATCCTTGTATATTGTTGCTTTCCAAACATGTTTTCAAAAAATGTATCAAATTCTTTTTGTGGGTATTTTCAGGTGAACTCTCTGCCTAAATAATAGGAAATAGAGGAAAAAGAGCATTGAAACAATAAAAATCAATCAAAAAGACCTCTACACAAAAATGAGGAGTATCTGAATTTAAAAAAGACACAATGTATACAAAATTATGAGAAAGCATAATTTCTCCCAAGAAATGAGAGATTTTTTGATAATTTAGATCGCTGTATGGAGAAATTATTTATAAAATTTTCGTTAGGTACATGGGGGGAGTATATTCAATAAGTGTTAGCATTTCCTATTTTTAAAAAGTCCGAAAGCAAAATTAGAAAAATGATCAGGAATGACCTGCTCATTATGTCCTTAACACCAATTTCTCTTACTTTAAATTTAAAAAAAAAACAAAAAAAAAACCACACACACACACACATACACACATGTATATGCATTGAAGCTTACACTAAAAATTTTGGGAATGAAGCAAAACTTAAAGTTATAAGGTAGGTTTTCTGATCACATAACATAAATGTTGAGCAAGTGTAATTATTTAACTTTATAGAAGTTTGAAAAAATGACATAACTTATAAATAGTAGAGCAACAGAGAGGAGGTAACAATAAAGACTTTACATTGAAAGGATAGAGAGAAATAAATAAGAAACAGTAACCCTACAAAGTTGTATAAAATAAAGAGAATTTTAGCAGAGGCAGAGACATTGAAAGGTCGCACAGGTAAGATTTAATAATTGAAAGAGTTATTGATATGTAATTGTTCAATATAAGTGACCACCGTAGATTTCTTGATTGGAGTGTAAATGGAGCTGATTCTCATACAAAAGAAAAAGAAAAAAATGAAGTGGGAAGCAAAATTGTGATATATATAATTGATTCTGCAAAACTCCAGGCAGGTCACATCTTTCATTGAAGCACCCATGTGGCGAGGCAGATAAATATTTCATCAAGCAAGAGATGAATTGGTAGATACTTAAGACCAATAAAAGGGGTTAAATTGATTTGTTAATGGAGAAAATTGGATGACTTATTATTCCTGATTTTCTGTACATTACCAGCAGGTTCTCTATGTCAGAAAAGTAATTTTGGGAAACTAAAGGAAATAGTCAGCCAATGCCACCAATTATAGTTTTCCCAAACAGCTGCTTTAAAGTACTTTTCTCGCAGAAGCAATGTTTTTTTTTTTTTTGCTCAGAAAAGAAATAACCCTTCAATTAACCAACTCACTTTTTTTTTTTGTGATTTTATAAAAGACACATAAAAACAATGCCCGGTTCCTGGCCTATTCTTTGCCACCTTAATAGTTGGAAAAGATCATAAATGTGATTCTATCTTCACAGAAATTTCCAAGGATATAGACATATATACATCCATCTCATCTATCTCCTGGCAGATTTTCGTGGAGATATACTTTTTTTCATTTATCTCCTTGGAAAATTCTGGAGACAGTCCTTACATTTCCGTGAAGAGAGATGGCAGCGAAACTCCTATGGAGATTGCGCCTGCCAAAAATAATGCGTCGACACTATAGGGAAAGCGTTGAATCAACTCTATACTTAAGAAAACTCAGTATGGAGCAAAGGAAAATATCTTAAAATTTACAATCTATGTTTCGATCTAAGTCTTATACCTAAATACGCCACAACTGATTTTACTCACCTTTGCCATGACATCAAATTACACTCGATTTAGAACTTTTTCGAGATTGATTTAGATTCTAGATCTAGACTTGCCTATTTCTAAATCAGATCATATCTTATCTAGGCCTAAGGGATCACTTGAATGGTGTAGGCCCAGATCTTTACTCTAGAATCTAAATGTTTTTAGGCCTAGAGCAGCACTAGATCTAGATCTAGATCTAGTGTTGATTAGACCTAGACTACTGATAATCATCTAGATCTAGATCTAGATCTAATCCATACAAGACCCCCATATAAGGATTTTGGCATGCCTGGATTTTCAGCTGTATCTGTCACTGTCAGAAGTACCAAAAAAATTTTATTGTTCCACTGTGTTGATCGAAATTTGAGAGATGCATTAACTGAGATCATTGGGCCGATTCTTGGAACAGATTTAGGATCACGTAATGTTTCTGCTTACTGCCAAGATGAGTTGGTCATGTGATCTATTTTTAGAAATGAAGTATCTGAGATTCTAAAGGAAAAAAAAAAAAAAAAAAAACAAAGAAAGACGGTAAAGAAGAAAATAAGTGTACAATGCGTATAAGTAGCTTTTCTATATTTTTTAACTTTAGTTCAAATTATTTAACATCTTTAATTCCGTTTAAGTAACATCAAAACTACTTAAATTGTCAAAAGCAGAAACCACTGTATTGTTTAGGTATATTTAACAATGATCATGTAGCAGTGTTCAATCAATTTTTTTGCTTCAAGTTTGTAGGTACTTACAATCCTAATGAAACAAAAACTTTATTTGCTTTGAAAGCACTTACCCTAAGCACTTACTTAATTTGATCTGACGCAGAGAACGGTTGTGTATTTGTTATTTTATTGCTTCTATCTTAGACAAGGAGAATCACAATCGCCATAATAAGCCTGCTCGTTCGATTCACTTAAAGAATCTATTAAAAAAATAAAAAACGAAAAAAAAACTCTTTAAAAAATTAAAACTACTTAACAGGCTAAATCTACGTAGCAATACAACTGTACCTCCCCTATTTATCTCATTGATAGTCTCTGCTTTGGTCTCTCTCTCTCTCTCTCTCTCTCTCTCTCTCTTTCACTCACTCTCTGGGGAGGGGGAGGGGGTGGAGCGGGCCCGTCCTGAGATTGGCAAGCCCTCTGTCGCGGGTTCGAGCCCCGCCACCGGCACCCTGGCCTGACGGAGGGCCTGAAAGTCTGAGATCGCAGCGTTGTGGGCAGGCTATAAACAAAATCTCTTGTTCATTTGTTTGTTTGATTGCCTGTTAATCAAGTTATATTTAGCTATAACTTTATTTTACATAACTTTGTGAAAAAAGAGAATGCCCCTAAGATCTTTTGTCCTGAATCACTGATCGAAATCTGAATCTGAAACTGAAACTGCAAGTGCAACTTGCAACTGCAAGCTGGAAAGTCCAGCCGAGGTGCAGTGCCAGGCCCGTGTGTGATGTGCACATATGTTAACTGGGGCATTTTCTTCTTCCTCCTCCTCCTCCTCCCCTTCACACCGTGCCTTGATTGACGATATTTATATTTGAATCTTTAATGGTTGATATGAAATAATGACTGCCTACAGCTTAAGCCATTGTCGCCCTTATTTAAAGTATCTGACATAATGCAAGTACACCGTTTCGTGCTTTGATAGGAATACAACCCAAATGAAGGTATGTCTACGCAGACGGAATAATGCGTGAACGTGTCTGCATCCCCTATTCCTTTTTATTACGAAAGAGCGATTCAATAATTTTTCTTTCACATCATTTTAATATTCGTCGACATAATTTATACATTTTAAAGACTAAAATGAAAGTCTCATCTCTAGCAAAAAGCACAGCTTATATAATACATGTGGCAAGATTTATATTGGTCTCATGAATGTAGGCCTAGGCCTACAGGCGTAATCAACTAGCCCAAATGGAACTATAAATCCTCTGCTGTACTTTTATTTCATTGCCTAAATTAATATATTCTACTTATGATGTGCGTGATATATCAGGCCTGAGTCTCACGTCTCGCTTTTGTCTTCACAGGAGATTGTAGGGCTAATAAGCATTTAATGCGCTAAAGATGATGACAGAAGAAAACGACTATGAAAATATATGCAAACAATCTGTATTGGTTTACATGCATTACTCCCAAAGAAAGATGTTTGGTGATTACATGCATGTTGGCTTCCGTCATGCTGAGCATTGGGTTTAAATATCTCATATAAGGCTTACTAAAACCAGTCTGTGTACTTTCAAAAGATCGACCTTTCAGAACCCTACTTTATACCAGGCGATCTAAAAACAGATAAAGTGATTACAATTGATTAAACTTGTCACATAAACTCTAAATTAAGGACAAGATTGTTTGTAGTCTTAGGCCTCTCTCTCTCTCTCTCTCTCTCTCTCTCTCTCTCTCTCTCTCTCTCTCTCTCT
>BLXT01000825.1:2606631-2620350 GCA_019648995.1 Plakobranchus ocellatus | reverse complement strand
TAATAATAATAATAATAATAATAATAATAATAATAATAATAATAATAATAATAATAATAATAATAATAATAATATAAACAATATAGTTGGTGTTTATTGGCAATCTGTACAAACTTGTTCACACTTCAGAGGCCTCAGGAGATGCTGCGATTCTGAACATCTATACGATATAAGCCTGTTCTTATGTGTAAAATGTTATGAGGAGTTAAAAAAAAAATTTTTTTTTAAAGAATTGTCTAATCGGATTTTTTTTTGTGGAACTCACTTTAAAAAAAAAGTAAGATTTCCAAGATACTGTAAAAGGTAAACAAATTTGAGACCAGCAGGTTTAACCAGCAAATGGCCTGTTACTTAACAGAATGTTCTGATTTTTTTGTGCATTGGAATTTTTTTACATTCTATAAAGAGACTAGATTCAGAAAGATCGGATTTTGTTACTATCTAGTACGCCTTATATAAGATCTTTAATCTAAACTTATCTAATTGTGTAGATACTAGATCTAGTAAAGAGGCAATGGCAATAATTATAATGAATATTTCGATACAAATTAGCACAACTCTTAAAATAAAACTTCTCTCTTAAAAATTTAACAAAATATTAAATGTCACCCAAAATTTTTTTTTAAAAAGGAAGAAAGAAAAGAAAAAAAAGGCTGATGAAGCTTTATATGAACTAATGTGAAGAAGACAAACACTGAATACCAAGCGTTATAGAGCCAGAGCCAAACTAGCTCTCCCTCTTTTGGGTTCATGGGGAGTCAATTTGCCGTGACGGGCACCAGCTCCTATTGTCCCCATCGGAGCACTAACCTGATAAAATTAATGACATTTTTTAACATTGCAATGTACTTCTTTTCTTTTGGGCCTCCTTTCTTTATCTCAAGCAATTCAACAAATTTTGATACAGTGAAATTTTAATCACACTCGATACTGTTTATTAAAAGATGAAGATATAATTTTATATATATATTTTTTTTTACAATAAAACGACTATGTGCTTTTTTAAGAGAACTTTAAGGACACAAAATATACTCTCAGCGAAAGTGTGATTATCAAAAGCAAAGTGAAATGAGACCTCTATCTCGAGAGTCGGGTTTCAAAGAAACGTTAATTGACATACGATTTTTTGGAACTGGAGAATATGTTGTTGAGGGTCGGAGAATGAAGCACACCTTCAGCGCAAACGGCTTATCTCTGCGTCAACTGGGCCGGGATTTATGGGATTTATAAGCAAAGAAAGATTTGTCGTATGTACACACCCATGCTTTTGTAGAACCCAAAAAGTCGTATGTCGACCATCTGATCCATTTTCGAGGCGCAAATCTTCATACGACCGTTTGCTTACCAATATCACCTTACCTTATTCACTTTTGACTCAGAAATTTTTAAGGTCATCACTTTCACAACGAAACGTAGATATGTCCGCTTCTTTTGTTGCTTTCCATCGAACCAGTGCTATTTTAAATACTGTGCAAACGCCCCTGCGATTACATACGTTATCAAACAAGTGTGAAGATGGCTGCTTCTTCAAAGACGAAGTAAATGGTAGCTTATAGAGTCTATGCAGATGATATTGAGATTGATGGTCAAATGAGTGATAAATGGGGGGAATGCAGTTTTTGGAATTGTTTCGCATGATTGTGAGTCAGTAAATGATTGAACCAGATTTTTAAAAGAGAATAAAGATTTCTAGCAATAGTAACTTCATAACACAGTGTGCCTATTGTTCATCCACCTCCTCATGGCACTGTGAAATTGAAGAATGAAAAAAACAAATCTACCTGACAAGAGCTCAAAAGGCAGGTGCTAGTGGCGAGGTACGAGTATGCTGCAGAGTAAAAACCTCTTGATTACCCAGTCCAAGATGGGGCTACATTCTTTAGCGATCAGGAACTTTAGAAAAAATCATATGTTTAAAATACTTTTGATCAATATGCATGTGCATAGCTTGAGCTGTGTGTGTGTGTGTGTGTGTGTGTGTGTGTGTGTGCGCGCGGGCGAGAGTACGTTTTTGCATCGCTGGGAGAAAAATTGGGTGAGAGGGATCAGTTCTGTCTTATATCAAAGCTAATTGGTCATATAATTAATTTTATACATTAAAGAACATAAGATATTTGCCAACTTCGTTGTGATTTTATTCTAAGACTGACTAAGGGTTGGGTGTTTAATCACCCTTAAACCTCTGTTAACCACAAGATGCAGGTTATATTTATTGTTTTAAGATTCGCTCGCCAAAAAATTTCGAAACTGCAAAGCAGATAGCATTTTTTAATGCTCTAACGGGGCATTATTATAGTATCAAAATAGAAAGATAAGAGCTATCTAGTCCAAGAAATGGCAGCAAGTTTGTCGGTGAGAAGAGTAATGAAAGTTGCAACATTTGAGGAGAAACTGTGTCTGACTAGCCTGAAAGTCGTATACACTTATACAAGTAGAAATATAGCAGGGATAAAAATACGGTGCAACGCTTCTTTGATTTGAATGAGTGTTAGACTGGACGTGGTGCGAAGAATGAAGCTGTTGAATGAATATCCTTTTGAGTATAGCTTGATTTTAGTCGTGTCAGCTGTACTGGAAGATACATTGGGGTGTCTGGAGCATAAGACGTGCCAAACGAGTTTAGAGACAATGGGTCAGAGAAAAATGAAGATATGCAAGAGATTTAGACAATAATAGCGAACATGGTAGGTAGAGCAGGATGAGAAGGTTTAATTGATGTGTGTTCATGAGAAATATAGTTTTGCTTTGTAGCCAGACTGAGAACAAAAATGAATAGAAAAATTGAAAAGGATAAGCGCAGTGAGTAATGGTGCAAAAGATGAGAGAAGTGAAATCTGGGCGTGGAGATTCTTACTCAAGAAAACGTCACTTTCTATTACGAGAATAAAAATGAAACTTCAAACAATTTTGGTCTTTAACATACATAAATTAAAATAGGTTTTCCTTTCAAATTTAATATAAAAATTGAGAAACATAATATCAATAAAATTACTCAAGGCAGAAATAAAATCAGATTCAAATGGTCACCGCAACGAAGAAAGATTTGTGGAACTGTGCAAGAAGTATTTTTTACATATTTCGATTACTTCTGAAAAAAAATGGCTTTTACAGTATATTAACATAAACTGCTGGATGCATAGAATATGCAATGGAGGAAAAAGTACATATTCGCAAGGCTATTGAGTCCTCATAGATTATTGGCAGCCACTACTGTAGAAAAACAACTAAAAGGCAGTACACTGGCTTCACCTCAATATTTGAAAATCTTACCGAAAAAGCAAACAGAGCCAATGAAGGGAAAGATGAATAAGCCTCTTGGTGATAGCCAACTGGTATCGCAAATGAAAGTAAACAGCAGGGAAAGCAGAAAAAAGAATGCAGACTTTGGATCATGTGCATCAATTAAATCTCGAGTAAGCGTTCGTCACTTCCAAAATCAGGGTATCTTGTTTATATTACAAGGAAACACTCATTACCTTCAATCTCACATTGTATGAACTTGGCAGTGGCAAAGTTGGGTGAAATGTTAAAGTAAACTAAGCCAAGCAAAGACGGGTTCCAATGCTTATTATGCGAATGCTTTGCTCAGAAAAATGCTTTCCACAGAAAAACCAAAACCATGCAGCTATATTGTTAGAGTGGTTCGTGTGGAGATCAAGGTAGTTTTTTACTATGTCATGGATTGATGATGAATTAAACCGCTTGGCTATCCATGAAATCATTCATTTTGTTGTTGTTGCTGCTGCTGCTGCTGTTGCTGCTGCTGCTGCTGCTGCTGTTGTTGTTGTTGTTGTTCTTGTTGTTGTTGTGCGGGCTCACATTAAAGTTGAAAACGATTCAAGTGTATGCGCCAAAGAAACAAAGTTACGCACCATGAATGCCAATAGGCAACTGTGAGCAAATGTGCTAACACAAGACACATCAGTACATGTATTTTGTGAATGGGCTGGTTCACCACACTTCTTGGATGAAAAGAATAAAAATTGCCTGTGAATTTCATCATTATCGGTAATAATTAAAGAAACAAGGTGAATTGCAATATTTAAATAATCAAATGCCCAGCGCCGTTCTCTCACAGGAGGCTACAAAAAATGTCAAACAGATGGTAAGAATTATAAATTAGTGAGACAAAATAAAAATATGTTTGATCTGAGCATTGCTGGGTGTGAGAGATCGGGCATTGATAAAGACCAAAATAACGACTTCACGAGCATTATTTTGCAACCAGCTGTTAGTTAACTGAGTTCATTGACTATTTTTTGAAAACATAAAAGCAAGACCTTGACTGGATTTTTGGAATAATTTTCTGTCGGTAACATCTTAAGAAATAAATATGTTTAAATCCAATTAATCATATGTTGATTTTTTAAATCAATTGTGCTGGCTTTTTTCCGGTTTTTTTTTTAAACGGTTTCTTTTTCTCCTGAGAGATGGACATTTCTTATATGTTTGTTTCTGTATTATTTTGTTAAAAGTGTAAATGTACCCAGGTCTATAATTAAGCCATCATATCCCGATGTTATGCTCAAACATGACAATAACTTATTGTCCATATTCGTGGTGATGATAGTCAATCATAGAAATTATGAATTCCCAAAACTAATATTTAATGCAAGCAAATATATATATTAGATTTTATCATATTGAACTTCATGGAAGTAGCCCAATCTACTATAGTTTGGGTATATCAACGTGAGCTCGTCAAAACTTTGTGGAAAAGAAATGTATGCAGTTAGAGTTACGATAACATTTAGTTTCCAAACGGCCGTAATAAAGATTTACGACACTTCTGAAAAAACGTATTCGCATCAAAGGGTCTAATTTAACATGCGTCAGTTTGTTTTCTAAATTAAGGTTTGAAAAAGGTAGTGAGTACTAAAGCAAAAAAAAAAAAAAAAAAAAACCTCGTGCTGTTAACCACATAAACATGTCCGCAATGATTAAAAACATCTGTCTGCAAAAAATGTAATCACACGTATGAAAGCTAAGGAGTATTTTTTTTTTTTTTTTTTTTTGCTTTTTTTTGGCATCCGACTTTCAGTCTATTCCCTGTTAACCAGCCTTGAAAATTTGGTCTGCTTGAGTTGGTAATGTCATAGAAGCTAAAAGCTGAAAAGTAATAATCACTAAGTATTGGCATGAAACAATGTAGAAGCTACTACTCTGCCACAATTCGCAAAGTGAAAGAAGTTAAAGTTTAAAAGTTTGAAGAGACAAGTTATCTAGATTAAGTCTTGCTGAAGGCCACGAGATCTGTGAGAAACAGGAAGAACATCGAATGGACCCAAAACTCACATCTTACCTTGTCTCTCCTAAACAAGCAGTACTATCTCATGAGAATAATACATGTACTATTTTTTAGTGAGGGCTATCAAGGCTCTCTGATCCTTTGGAAAAAACGCAACATTATTAAAACTAGATTCGGCATATCTGGTTTTCTGAAGCTTATATTCATCTACACGTTAACACTGATAAACGCTCAAGTGCATATTTGGAGAGGCTACTGAAGCCAAAGTAAGCCCGATTTTGTGGATCAGATACCTTTGTGCAACCTCTTAAGTTACCGCGCAGTGTGCAGTGAACAGCAGTACTGTATGGGGCCGTGATTCACACAGAGCAGAGAAATCGCAAACGCGAACCAAAATGCTACAGACCCATGACGACATACAAAATAATTTTACTTAATTGATGCTGTGGTGAGGAGAAAAGAAGTTTGTGTAAGTGGTTCAAACTGAACGTTGAAGAACCCGTTAACTTGGTAAAAGCGCATTTGGCAACTCCTAAACTCCCGAATTTAAATGCGCATACAGAGCAGTTGCACGGTTCATTTGTTAGAGCTGAACTGTCGTTGCTTTTTTAAACTTGTAGAACTATGTGGAAAAACTACGTTTACAGCAATATCCTGAAAACATCCAAGAGCTTAAAGAGTAGGAAGGAGGCGATATGCCACAGGTTGCCTACTTGACTTCGCAAGCTATTTTTTGCTCTTCAGAGAGAGCAACGTTTTAGCCTTCATTTAATTCTATGAAAACATTTTTGAAAAAATTGCACATTTTAGTACCAACACAAATATGTATTTTTGAGAGTGTCGGCAGGGTATCGGTTATTTTTATGCTTCGCTTTCTCACCAGTTGAAACGAATCCAGACTTTTTTTTTTAAACTTAATAAATTTTAGATGCTGTTAGACATGCTTTCCTTAGGTTCGACTGAAAAAACTAAAGAAATCGTGTTACTTTGAGAAGATATCAATGGTTTGTTGAAATATTCATAAATTTCCATGGAAACTTCGATTTCGTTTTCTCAGTTGATCTAATGCTTTTTTCATCACAAAAAAATTATTTCCTCTGAGATTTAGTTATCGATTTTCTTGACATTTGACATAGTAATTTTCAATGATATTATAAATAATAGAATGAGGCTTTTATCAACATCAAGTTTACTATTTTACAAATTTGACCTTTGAAAAAAAAGTTAAGACAATATGTACTTTTATCTACGTACACACAAAAAATAAATGAATACCAAAAAATAAACAAGCTAGATGAGCGATAAGAAATAAAGAAGTGTAAGAAGCCGATATGCAACGGTGAGGTGTACAAGCTGGAGGTAAAAAACAAGAAAGGAGCGATTAAATGACCTTTTTATTAATGTTGATGCTTTTTCTTGAAATGTTTCATTGATGGAACATAGCGATCATCTTACCACAGATCTATACCGCATCTAAATAACTTCATAAGTTCTCACCATAAAAAAAAATAATCTTCTTTAACAAATGCTTAATCTTGATACACGTTACTTGAATGTTGCTGGCACATGAACGCTCATTTTGCATTCGATTATTTTTACGTGATGTAAAAACTGGCATGATAGTTACAATACCATTTTTTAAAAAGCCAAACTACAGTTTTCAAAATTTGAAAAAAGTTGCCTGTTTAAATGCAGTGAACCAATGGGTTATCATGTAAACAGTTGATACCAAGGACTGACAATGAGAGCGCAATTTGGAAAGAGTTTTATCACCCTATAGGCCTTCCATCAAAGCTATTGGAAGATATCCGATTGTTCAATTACATAAAAACTGCCAATCAGATACATTTGTTTTTCTATCGATAATAATGCAATAAACTCCTCCATTCATATAATCATTTTTAACACGCACTGTTGACGTATTATAGTGCAGTCCTATTATAACCTCATCTAATCTATAATGATTGATCTGCTCTACTCTATAGATACATCCTCACTTATCTATCTCATCTAAAATAATTAATTGAAAGAAATAAAAGTAAAATCTCTGCAGACTATAACATAATTTTTATTTTGATGGAATTATGACGATCCATGATTCCTCACTGTCGGTATCTGTAAATTCAGTTGAATTTTTATTCACGTCCTTCTCTCTTTTGCTGATAAAGGACTTTTTTCTCGCGTTCAATGAGTTCATAGGATAAATTGGCGATTTTAAGTCCATGCTGCTGGTAGTCAAGCCTTTGTCGCCCTCTGAGGTCTTTGGCGGAGCCAAGGGTCTGCATTTTTTCTCAAGTAATTTTTCTGACACCAGTGCTTTTTCAAAAGTTCGAGTTGCTAAAGGAGAGTAAGCATTTTTTGAAGTGTTCGATGTAACCACAGTAAGCTTTGACCTTGACCTGCGCTGTCGGCATCTTTGCCTCGTGCGGCTAGAATGATAAGTCTCTTTGTGCTCATCAGAGATGGTTTTCTCATTCAGTGAGCTTTCTTCACTCAATGGAAGCTTTTTACAATTTGCCTCTTGTTTGTTAAAAGTGACCTTCCATGACGGTGTCACTAGTTTTGAAGTTTGGATGTCTGTTGATAATGCAGTCTTTGCAGACTCAAATTCTTTCAAAGCACGTTTTGTTTTTGTATAAGTAATTCCTTTTTGGGCCTTTTTACAGGGAGATCTTATTCTTTTTAAGTCGTCCGGAGATACTTCTCTCTTGAAAGACCCTGCCTGTGAAGAAGACTGGTTAAAACCTTGGCTGACATTTCTGTTGTCATCATCAGATGTGTCGGATCCGCAAGACGCCGACATGAAGAGACTACTGTGGCCGTCTGACACGGACGGACAGCAAATGCAATCTCTCTCTTCATCATCCTGGCAGCAGTTGTTAGCCTTGTCATCGCTCGATTTGTCCCAGAGGCGACTCTGGCTCGGTAGCACATCAACCAGCTGAGCAGGTGATCCTGGTGTTATGAGAAGGCCTGATTCGGATCCACTCTGGGTAAGTCCGCTGAAAAAAGACCTTATTGAACCCATAACTCCCGGATCATTCTCTACGCTAGGAGGACACTGCGACGAATATTCTGATTGTGCTTTGCTCTCAGTTGAAAGGTAGTTTCTATTCAATTTTTTAATGTTGTCACTCTTGTCCACTTCATATCTATGGATAAATTTGGGGTTTTGAGCTCTAATCTCTACCTCATTCCAGTTTTCATGTCCAACTAGTTCTTCAAGATGCCTCATTGAATCGTTATTCTCACACCCTGTATCAGGTATTTTTTCCTTAAAAGTTTTCTTCGAATTGGACAAGTTCATCGTGGAAAAAAGCAAAGTTTCGGTACCAGATGTTATGTTAGACGCGTATGGCTGGGACCGTGCCGTAGAAATTGTAGAAGATGGGCTTTTGTCCCAGTCCGAAGGAACGAACGACTCAGAGCTACCTTTGTCAGAGAATTTGTGGCGCTGGGGAGCTCTCTGCGCTGTATCGTATGGATTTCGGTCTACTGCTGAGGTGACAGATTCACGTCTGGAGCAAATAAGAACATAAAACATTGTTATACCAAAACACACGGCGAAACCAAATTGATTCCGAATTCTTTCTTTTACACTTAGCCTCTCCTAAGTCCTTAGGATTTTAGTTAAAAGGACGTAGTCTTCTACTGTATCATTATGGTCATCTTACAGCCATAATCATAACCATGCTCTTTTCCGCCTTTGAATTGCCGGTTATTTTGGGGTTTGGGAAGAGGGGGAAGGGAAGAAGGGGATGGTCTGTGAGTATAAAAAACCATGCAGCGCCTTGTCAGAAGAAACATGAATAAGGGTTAATGTCGTTTTCTATCTATAGGCTTTGTCACGAATGACTTTGCGGTATACAGTTATAAGTCTAGATGAACACTGCCTGTGACTTTAGGTTCGTTGCTTTTACATAGACTAAAGAACAAAACTCACTCTTAATCTTAAGAAAATTGAACGAAAATTTTATTAATTTGCATCAAGAACAATTTTAGAACAGCAAGGTATCTCTCTACAGGTCTATAAATTCATAAAATGCAGCGGCTTTTTTCTTAGCGATCTCTCCGACAATCTGTCAGCGCTCTCTTTTAAACCCACCGCCTACAGCTTCTAGAAAATACTAGTTATGGAATTCACAGGCTTATTTGGTCAGTATTACACAAGCTAGATAAAAATAGAATCTACTGTCTTATGTAATCAAGGTTGGCTAAAAACATTGATTGATCAAAAACTCCCATTTATCCTTTCCTTAATACATAAACATCCCAAGCTCACCTCGTCTCCACGATACAATCTAACAACTTCCTGTAAACAATGTTCTTACATCTTCAAGAACTTTCTAGAAATCTCTAGATTTAAAAAGGTAAGCAAATTTAAAACAATAATAGTACTGTTAACTAAGATAGGCCTAACCTAGATCCACGCAAAATTTGACCAAACACTAATAGTAAATAAGGCCAAATCATAACATCAGCCATTCCGAGTCTAGATATTGCGAGAGCCAATTTCGTCACAGGCCTATCTAAAGGCAGCTACCAGCACCGAATTTTTTATTTCTTTCTCTTTTAATAGTATTGAAAACAGCTATCATTTCCCAAGAAAAATGTTACAACTACTTACATGTATGAGAAAAAAAAGGGGGCGGGGGATTTTTGACACTGCCATGTGGTCGGCCTACATCAGTTCTGGATTATGTTCAATACAATATTTTAAAAGCTGACGAAATTAAGTCTTATAAGAATAAAAGCCCACGAAGCAGAAAAGCAATCCAATAAATATGCACAAAATTTCAGTGGAGTTGCTGAGATCGGTAATTTTCATATTATAGTATTCTAGCTCATTGGTTTAAATCCCGCTTTCGCCCCTTTTTACCTGTTTGGTTTGTAAGGTGCCTCGGAATTTCTCTTCATGACAGCTTCCATTTCATATTTTTGAACCTTTGCATGGAGAATCTCGTATTCTTTAGCTCTAGCTGCCGCCACGTTCTTGGGTAGAATTACATTCTGGAAACAAGACAGTAAAGAATGGATAAATGAAACTCATCTCATTTCACATTTACAGGCACATTCTAACGTTCAAAGGTCAATAGAACATGGTACAACAAGTTACGGGTCTATGAGAAGATCCATCATTTTTCTTTGCTTTTTATAGATCATTGTCCCTATGACTGACATTTATTTTTTAGGATAAGATGGCATACTTATCATATTACTCTTTGGCTACTTTTCTCAGTCTGGCGACATTTTAAATTGTATGAACTACTGAGACTGCTCTCTTTCTCTGTCTTCTTCTGTCTGTATGTCTCTCTCTGCCCTTTTCTCTCTTTTTCTCTGTCTTTCTCAGTCTCTCTCTCTCTCTCTCTCTCTCTCTCTCTCTCTCTCTCTTTCTCTCTCTGTTCTTTTCTCTCTCTCTCTTTCTCTCTCCCTTTCTTTGTCCTGTTCTCTTTATCTTTCTTTCTCTCTCTCTCTCTCTCTCTCTCTCTCTCTCTCTCTCTCTCTCTCTCTCATTCTTCCGCTCCTCTTCCCTGTCTCTCTAACTATTTTTGTTTATATTCCTCTCTATTTTACATGGTAATTCTGTGCATGTGCATGCTCTTCATGATAGGCTAGGTTTTGACCGTGTTTGTTTCATATGCACAGAATAAACGTTTGAGCGTAGCCTACTCTAAATACTAGAGTAGTATTCTTCTCCATTCGGTGCAAATTAGGTATAGCGACCATAAACATCAGTCTCAATTGCAATGTTTGATATAATATTATGTTTAACTTCTCCCTCCTCTTCTTTTCTTTATTTCTCCCCGTGAATTCACCCTTTTTCATCATCGTCTTCACTATCCTTTAATAATCTCTCACTTTAAACTTTATCATTAGCATTTAATATAGTCTTTCAGTATTTTTCTACTTCTTTTCCTTTCTCTTATCTCATTCTTCTATATAACTTTTTAAATTAACTTCCAACTCCTACCTTTTACTTTTGCCTGTCTTAACTTATCTATTCTTGTCAAATAGATTTTACCTTACCTACTATATTTTGTTACTCATAAGCTTTCAATATCCTTCCATTGTGTATATAAACATTACTATCCTGGCGAACATCATATTCTTGCCTTTCTTCATAATAATTGTTTTATAATTTTGTTCCTATCAATGTGACATCATATGTCTTGGTGTTTCAAATATCTATTGCTTTAGTTTTCAACTATATGCTCATCATAAAACACAAAGCAAGTTACCCTTTTATTCTTTTCCAATGCTTCTAACACATTAACCTCTTCTTTAAATGCAGGCTCTTAAGTCAATGACGAAGCCTAAAGGCGATACGTTTAAATAATGGTTGTACAATTTTACAGTCTCAATAAATTAAGTTGATTATATTTTTCTTTCATTGAGGCCTACTCCATTTTCGTCCATCTCATGAGCGCATTCAAAATCCTTAAACTTATTCCATTTTTGCATGGAGTGTGGTGCTCTTATACTTTCCCACTATATTAAGCATGAAACACAGCTTTTTCCTTTACTTCCTGGAAGAGCTTATCGTGCAGAATCGCCTTCTCTTTTAGATTGGCCTCTAGCATGTCGATCTTGCCTTCCTTTTCGGCAACATCCTTCCTCAAACGACGTAGATGTGAGTTTTCCCACTCCATCATCTTAAATAAAGATAAAATATGACACAATGGTGATTCAAACCGAAAAAGGATGTTTGAACAGTACAAATAAATAATTAGTCATGTTTTTGACAGTAATTATCGGTAAAAAAAAATTTCTAGATGCTCATAGTTTGCAAGATTCTACAATAAAAGGCTCAAGAAACAAAAAAGGGGCAGAGGTGGATGTCGGGATAGCGAAGAAAGAAGAATGTTTGAATAACGTGGCGGTAGTGCATTAGTTGGTGAACACACCCTTAAATCAGTAGATACCTTTATTTCAATAGATCCAGTCCACTATCGGTGCTCGACTTAACGAAGATCAGATGCTTGAGATTACTCTAATAAATTAGCTATGAAATCCCCCCCCCCCCTCCCCTTCCCTCTTTTTTCGCCGGTAAAATGTCTAAGTTCCGTTGGTTTAGACACATCCACCAGTAAAAAAATTATCCAATGGGGAGGTCTAAAGCGACTGGTAAATGGTATTTCTAAAGCTTTCTACTCCCCTCCCCCTCCTATCCCTCCCAAAACCCCTTTCAAAACAGATTTGAATCGTTATGTGTTAATCAATGACAGCTACATGCAAGTCTGAAGTAAACACGTACTGAAAGTGACTACGCTTTTATTCTTCCACATCTAGGAGACTACAGTCATGAGAATGAAGATAAATAACACATAAAGATACCTCCATCTTGAGCTCCGCTTGCTGCCGTTTGTCACGTTCAACATGGATCTCTCCCTGCAGCTGAGCGACAATCTTCTTCCTCATGCTCACCTCAGCCGAAAGCATATCCTTCTCACCTTCAAGTTGGTTTAACTGATAGCGCAGGTCATTTAGCTTGGATCGCGTATCTACCAATTGCCTAAGTAGATGTGAGAAAAAGGGACGAGAGCGTGCATTTTTTTCATGATGAAATAAGTGGCATGAAAATTTTATTCCTTTGGAAAAATAAAACGTTTCGAAGGCTTGCATATCACATGGAGTGTAAATGAGAAAAGATAGTAGACGGTGCCGTATAATACAAAGGATTAAGCAGAGGAAGGCTAAACAAGCAATGGGATAAAGGAAAACACTGGCTATTGAAACATACAAAATGACAAATGACAGAACAAATAGCGAGACTTTATTTGTTTATAGGATTTTCACTTCTTAAATAGTAAAGCTCTTTTGGGCTGATTCGCTAGTGGTTGTGACCTTAGCACAAAGGCACGCAGAGATGCTGTCATTCAACAATAGTGGATTTCGAGATAGCTCGGAAAAACCAAAATCTGTTATTAAAGGTGGATTAACAAACGATTTTATAAAGTCCATCTGTTAGTAAATTCCACCCAAATCCTGTACAAAGCAACTATCTTTACTTTGCAAAGCCTATTATAAACTATTCCGGATCTGTTAATGCCTTTCGATGGCCTAAAACGTTGTTCAAATCTTAATTCTGAAGATGAGCACGCCGTGCTGCCTAGAATTATTTGTACCTCCTAAATCTCTTACAATTTTCGTCCTTCCTATGTGTTTTGATAAGAGTCTATAGATTTGATTTCTCCATTTTATGCCGCACATTTCTAAAATTCTTGCATGGATTCTTTTCATAAAAGGGCGTGTTTAAGCATGCGAAGATCATCCAGCCTGAAAAGCATAATTGAAAAACCTTAAGACATTTCAGCCGCTAAATGGACTTCAATACATGTAGCAGGGCGGGATTCGAGAGCGGAGTTCCGGAAACCCCTCCCCTGCAAAAGTTATGTACCTGTGGGTGTTGATTATGTACTTTTTTAGGCCAGGAGAGGCCATATTTTCACTCTCAAATCGCAAAAATTTGT
>BLXT01000825.1:2555176-2571959 GCA_019648995.1 Plakobranchus ocellatus | reverse complement strand
AGTAGGCCGGTGCTATTTTTAGCAAATCGGCCAAAATTGGACATGGTGACTTCTGGCTCTCAGCCGACAATATGATGGTCTACAATGTTTTTGGAAATCTGAATTAACATGACAAAAACATGAAAAAATAGCTATTAATTATTGCTGTGTGCAGAAAAAGAAAAAAAATACCAGTGGGTGCATGGCAGCCTCATTTTTTTGTTAACTTTGTGAAACAATAATGTTTTTCGTCTTCAAAAGTACAGACAACTTATTTAAACGTATTATTTTTTTAATTCAAAATCAAACAAACTATGTTCCCTGTCTATTTTAATCTCATTGAATTACATTCCAAGACAGGTAAGGACATTTTCAGAAATTTTATGTAAAAGAAAGATATGGTTTAAGAATGGCTGTAACAAAACTTTAAAAAAACTTTTCAAATGAAAAGGAAGAGAGGATAAATTCTCTTTTTTTGTTTGCAATGATGTTAACTCATTGCCACCAGCAAGGCCTAAAAGGCTACTACAGTTTAGAAAAAAAATTACAACTAGATATAACTTCCATCTAAAGTGAAAACCCCTAGATTTCTGGCTAGATACAGACATTTTGAACTAATATATGAATTTACAGCAAAAAAAGAAACTAACTTTCCAGCATCCTTCGCAACCTTTTGACATCTTGATAAGAGTAAAACAGCATACAGTAAGACAGCACGCCATCTCTTCCAGCTCTTCCTGCCTCTTGGTAGTAGCCCTCCACAGATTTTGGCAGTGAATAATGAATAACAAACCGTACATCACTCTTATCAATGCCCATGCCAAAAGCAATAGTAGCACATATTACCTGTTTAAAGATATTCAAATGATGAATTACCATATTCAATATTTCAAAAGTAAAGAGTAAAAAAAAATCAATATCATGTGTCAGATCTATTAACTAGTGATTTGTGACAAAGCTTCATTGATAAAACATTATTTTTTTTTAAAAATCTTAGTAAAGCATAAAGCATATCCACAGGATTTTTTTTGCAATAACTCTAGATCTTTCTTTGGAATCAGTTTTTAAGTAAATCATTCTTTGAAATACATTACACATCAATGAAAGTAGATAGATATCTTTTTACTAATAAAGTAAAATAAGATACTGTCCAGAATTTCATTCTTATTTGAATGCACAATTGTTTAATTGACCTAAAATTTATTTTAGGAAATAGCATAAACTTTATATATTCTGCATCACCATCACATATGTAAAAGGACAGTTTATTATTTTATTCTTTTACATGAACATTTTAAAAAAATCTTTCTTGTTTAAGTACTATGCATGATGCATTATTGCTTGGACCTTGCAATTATCATCATTTAACCATCGGTCCTGCACACGCGCTCTTGAGCCATCATCTAATCCAGCATGGTAGGATTCGGCTTGTATCCCTACTTGCTGAAGCTCTGCAGCCACAGAGTCACATTCCTTCCTGAGAAAAATGGTGGAGAGTGAGCGCAAATAGTTTTAACACAAAATTTTTTTCAGCCAATGCTGTATTCCATTTCTTGCTTTTTCATTCTGCACTTTTAAAAGCATTTGATGCTGCCATTTTTGTGTTATTTCAATTTTTTCACTTTTATAAGTTTTGTTCACATCTCATTGCATTGATCTGCTTTTGACATAGCAGCATATGGTATCCAACATAGTGACAAATTTTATGAATTCAATGTGTATTGAGTCTGCCTAGACTCAGAAAGGCTAATCTTTAGATCTAGCTTTGTTTATTTGCAGTTTTGGTCAAACTCTAGGTTAGCCACAATTCCGCCGGTGTTAATTTAAAAATGTTATTATTTTCAGCTTTGTTTACCTTTTAATCAAGGGATTTTTAGAAGGTTTTTGAAGGTGCAAAAACATTTGCACGAAGTTGTTGATAGTAACCAAGAGACCAGATAAGATTGGGATGCCATCAGATATTTCAAGAGTATAAATAAAGTAAAAATGAGGGTATTTAATTGGTCAATATTTTTAGCTAACCTTGATTATGTAAGAGGTAACTTCTAGTCTTTTCTGGCATGGACTGTTATGTAATAATGACTTAAATAGTCTGGGTATTACATAATTAGTGTTTACTGGAAGCTTTAGGTGGTGGGCATAAAAGGTTGGTTCAGAGATCATTCAGGAGATCTCTGAGAGAAATACAGCAGATGTTTGAGAATTTGTAGCTCTATAGAAAGTCACTTCACTACTCTGAAATTGCTCTTCATTGAAATTAATAAACTTCTAGTTAAACTTTTGGCAGACATAAAGTGATGTTCTTTAGTCTATGTAAAAGAACTTGTCACAGGCAGGGTTCAGCTAGACCTATGAATGACTGCCACAAAGCTATTTGTGATGTTGCATGTAACAGTCCTAGAGGACTTTAATATTTTATAAATCAATATAAGTCATTATATTGATTGCAAAAGATAAAGATAAATATATTACTCTACCTAAGGAAACAAAGGATTTGTGTATGTGCCTGAGAAAGCTATTCAAAAGTCAGATTTTGAAGAATTTGTAATAACTGGTAGACAACTCTCCTTGTCAACATCAACAAAGATCTTGCTCGTTTGAACAACATATTAATAACCCTCAATAACCAAATAAACCTCAATAAATTAAAAAACAGAGACACTAGAAGAGTACAAGAAGCAGCTGAGTATCCCTTTTGGAAGACAGGATGAAGTGATGAAAGTGCACCTACATCATTTAAATAGTGTGCTATCTCATCTTCTTTTATCTGCTTATGATATATATATATATATATGGAAATACATTGCCATTCCCTGATAACCTCTTTTCATCTATGATTGATGAATTTTCAATGAGCGAGCAACAGTCATAAAAAAGAGCCAGTTGATGAGATAAACACGGAGGGTGATTTGCAGACAAATATGAGCTTCTACATCACAGTAATTAGATGTGAGAGTTAATGTAAATGAACTTATCAACATATACTAAAGTTCACACTGTAGTAGAGCTAATGAAAAAAGAAAGCAATCTAGCTCACAGTCGTCTAATTTAAAAGAATGTTTTAATCTTCCCACCATTGCTTGTAATTGACTCTGCTCATAATTAAGTATAACAATTTGTGTCAACCTTTGCCTGTAAATTATGCTACAAAAATCTTTGAATTTTAATAAGCAAGAAGTACATTTTAGTTTTATTAGGCGAAGCTCAGCCAGAGCCAGTGTATCAATACATGACCACCTAGCTAGCGGCAATGGTGAGTTCCTATATCAGCTTTTATAGCTTTAAGTCGAAAATTTTCTTTACCATTCATTTGTCAATCTTATGGATGACTGTAATCTTTTCAATTATCAACCAATGAAATGATAGAAAATTTTTGTCAGTTTCTTCGCTTCAAACATAGTTGATGTGATGCAGGGCCCTTTGAGAAGAAAGGGAGAGGCAGTTTACTCTGCCTCATTGTCCTGGTGACTGCTTATTGAGTAAGAGTAAGTGTGTAATAGGTTGGTGGATGCTATATGTGCGTTTTCACCGACTCATTCTTGGTAGAGGGTTGGTCTGTAACGCAGTCCTTTCTCATGCAATACACATACTCATCATGTCAGTGACACTAAGGCCAGTAATACTTACAAAAATTATAATACTGTTGTAGAGAGGTTGCTTTTTAATTTGAGAACTTAGGAGACGTTTCACAATTTAATAGGTACTGTTACTCTGATAATGGAAATCAATGACCCAGACTTGAGTGTAAGCCTAGCTTTGCCTTGTTTGAAAATAATGAGGAAAGCAATGCTCTATCACTGAGTGAAGTATTGTTTTCTTGTAATTTCAGAGACAAAATTTAATTAGGCCTATGATTTAGCACTCATTAGATTACGTTCTAAAAAAGATTAGAAATGCATTGTTATTAAAACATAATGCTGCAAAAGGCAGGCAAACTTTTGCCTTTGAGGAGAATCAGTTGGCATAGGCCACAATCTTTGTTTACATTCTGCCTGCTCTCAGTGAAAAAAAAAAATCATGCTTTTGAAAGAGATAAAAAAAATGATACCATAAAAACAATGAATTATTTAGTATTCAAAAGTTGTACAGTTTTAAGTCTTTGCATCAAACAACATACGAGATGAGCTGCTTTCAATGCACACCACAAATCACTCAAACCTCTCAACTAAATCCCATTATTTTTTTTTTTAAGTAAGCAGGCCATGGTAGCGTTAATATTCGGACTCTAGCAATCCCTACTTCTGAATGTGCTCCACGGGTATTCAGTTCGAGCTTGAAAATAAACCGACCATTGTTTAGGGGTTTTTTTTCTTCCCAAAGACAAACACATTTTTCCTAGAAGCAGCAATTAAAATAAAATTGGCATTTTCAATGGGGAATATTTTATTTACCGTCATGTTTGCCTTTTATTGTCCAAATACTTGATAAAAAAGACTGAAGATAATGTTGTAAATTTCCTACTGAATGTTTTTTTTCTTCACCCAATCCATTTTAGCAATTTATTCTGGAAAAGAGGCATAGAATGTTTATAAATATGCACTGAGATAGAAAGGACTTTAAGATCAGATTCTTACCTTGAAAGACAATAAATAATACCACTGTCTTGGCCAAACTTAGTTTTAATGATTTCAATAATATCGGCTGTTGCAGTTGAAGGTTTCTTATTTTGCACTGTATACTTTAGGTTGGGTCTGTTAAAACTTTGCATAAACCTGTAAATTTTGACCAAAAGAAGAAAATTTAAGTATTATTAAAATAGAAAATACATGTTTTATAATATGAACCATATAACATAAATATATTTTAAACAATTAACAGCACATCAATTTTGCACTTATACTCATTCAATTCAAACACAATAAAATTTTCATCTGTAGTATAATGATATGAACTTGTAAGAACAAATAAGGAAGATTTTTTAAAAATTAAATTTTTAACTCTTATTTATTTTTAGATCTTGCAGAGGTAGAAAAAAAAGAAGAAGAAAGGAAGGGTAAATTATTCCTGATTTTTTTTTTTAAGCGCTAGAAAACAGTTAATTGAAAATAAGAGGAATTCCATTTGATCAAAGATCTAGTGGAGTAAAAGAGAAACCCAAAGTTGCTCTTTTTAAAATGTAAACTTATGAAAGAATCACAATAGGTGGGAATTATGTAGGCTAAATTGGATGATCATAAATAGGAAGTTACATTGAGCAGTAAATGAGTAAATGATAATAAATGAAGAATCTGGAGTTTTGAAATAAAATCTATAAAATAATGCATATTAAACCAACAGGTAAAAGTATAAATACGAAATTTGTAGTCTCTGCATTGCTAGTTCCAGAATAAGCTCTAGATATTTTTCATTGTCCTTTGCAACTAGTTTAATTATACTTAACATGATACGGCACTATCCACTTATACTGACATCCTTAATTTCTGTATTTTGCTTAGATTGAAATCTTCGTCAAGTCTTGCTTATTGCTTCTGTTATTCTTATATGGACACTTTCTCTAATATTCCACTTATACTGATATTATTTTTTTTCATTTTCAGATTGTATGCATTCTCCAATTTGGCTAGATGCGCATCCTCACTATTTGTTCTCTCTTTATTTATAAGTAAAATATGTTACTTCAGTGAGTCAGGTAAAAGTTTGGGTCGAGAGCAGGTACAGAAATGCAGGGGATAGAAGAATAGTAAAATATTACATACAGGCCAAAACACTTTCATCAACAAAATATCAAGATTGAATTCAATAAAGCTTGGTTTGTTCTGTATTTTTAATCTATATTTTATTTATCATCTAAATATAAATATTCACAGACCTACCAAGCCCAAAATTGTGCTCACAGGAATATTCACCTCTACTCACAGGAATTTAGAAAATCTCACAGGAATATGCCAGTACAATAAAATGCGCATGGATAAACCATACACCTTAATAATATATTCGATTATAGACATTCCATAATATTAAAGTATAATATCAGGGACTAATTAATGAATTTTCAACTCTAGAGATGCAAGACAGTATCTCCCTACCCACTGCCATTAATCCAATAATATCACCATTTATCAAGCCTTAAAGACCTGCAGGCTTAGGGCCTGGATGATGAATTATTTTTAAGGTGCACTACAGTGTATAAAATTTAAAATCTAGCTCACACAATAAAAGGTTAGATGAAAAAAGAAAATCTATGTGAGACAGGCCTACAGAATCTCAGTAAGGCTTAAAATTGTGACCCATTGTAAATTAAATAAAAGAAAACATCGAGTTTTCCTTTGCTCTATTTGAAATTACAGAGATCCCCGCAAGTCATGTCGGTCTACAATGTACTCAAGTCTGTGTGGGCTAAGGCCTTGACTAGAGCCTAAATTAAATCTCTAGGACCATTATCAAGTTTTGATTATACATCAAGAAACAAAATTAAGTGCTTAACAAAATTAGAAATAGTCCTGGATCTTGGTATGGCCTAGATCGAGAGAGAGTGAGTGAGAGAAAGAAAAAAAAAGAGAGAAAGAGTGAGAGAAATGAGAAGAGAAAGAGTGAGAATTACTGAGATACTCACAAAGTGATAAAAGAGAAACAGAGAAGAGTGAGAGAGAAATAAGAAGAGAAAGAGTGAGAATTACTGAGCGACACTCAGAGTGATAAAAGGAGAAACAGAGAAAGAGAGAGAGAGAGAGAGACTGGACAAAGAAAACATCAGAACATTGCCTAAGAAAAAAAAAATCCACACCGATGCTAACAACTAAAGAAGAGGAAAATTATATTTTTAAAACTGAGTAATTTAAGAAAAGACTGAGATAGAGACAGAGAGAAAGAAAGAGAGAGAGAGAGAGAGAGAGAGAGAGAGAGAGAGAGACAGAGAGAGAGAGAGAGATTAAATCGGATGGTGAGGTGGCTGGGCTTCAGTGGATTAGATCTAGTTATCACTTGATGTGCAGATCTAATAGGATTTTCAAAGTAGATCTAGAGCAAAACATCTTGGCTATTATTTATAAGAGAAATGCGTTATGAAAAATGCGGTATTAAGTTAGTTTTTTGTAAAATCACTAAATGTCAGGCAGTTAGTATGCACATCACCATTCATATCATGTTAAAACTAGACATTGTCGGCATCTCAAATTACTTTGATGTCGGGCTGCAACTCTCAAAAACCAACCTTTGATTTCTTTGATCTATTGCCGACATGGTAAGCTACTTAAAAATATTACTCTAGGCCTACTGCATCGTACACGATGTTGACTTTAAAATGATAATTATCATACCTTACTTGTTTGTCTATCAGTGCAAGATGCAAGTGTTTCATACTTCTGAGCTCTTGCTTGATTAATTAATAATTTTTTTTTTAGCCATCAAGACTGTGTTGGTTACCTTACCACCAGCGCCGAAGGTCTGTTGAGATTACATAACTCCCCCCCCTCCCCCCCCAAAAAAGATAAAGAAAAAGAAACATTTCAGGATAGATCTAGATGCTTTATTTGATCCAGCGACACTTTGCAAGCCTGCTATAAGATCAGAGAAACTACAACAGTCTACTTTGAGAGCACTTTAAAAAAAAACCTCGAGGATCAACTTTCCATCGATACCGCATTTTTGTATTATGTGAATGGAAAGAAAATCTCACAAAATGAAACAAAAGCACAAACCCTTAGTTAAACAGCCAAAGTGTAAAATTTTCCCCATTGGCGGGATGAATTACGCCTAAAGCATAATGCCGGCATGTCTGCATGTAGCACCATGACATATCAATAACACATAAGTTACTCTGTCTCTTTACACAGAATGTTGAATAAAAGTTATGGACCCCAAATTGTGGATACATGGGTTATGTCGATAGTAATTTAAAAATGTTCAATGCTATTTAAGTAGGTAAAGAGTACACGTCCGTTTATATCGGATGGATCCAACGGATAAGATGAGATAATTTTTTCCCTTCCATCGTCCATCGGGACAACTGGCGGGATTTTAGCAGGGCAGCCCGGAAAACGGAATTTATAGGCGTTCACCATAATTTTTCGCAGCAAAAACGGAAAGTTGGCAGGTCTGCATTCATCAATTTAATCATTAGCAAAATTTGATAATTTGATTATTTTATCTAAAGCAAAACTGAAAAAGCAATAAAATGGATTTTGTGATCTCATAGATAAGGTGAAAAAATCAAGCGGCATCAAAATTCCTGTGAGACAAAGAGTTTTAGACACTTTAAGGGATGGATTGCTAGGAAAAGTGTATTTAAGTGCACCCAAAGGAAAATTCAATGCAAGATTAACATGATTATTTAATCTGTTCTTATTTGGCATTGGAAAGAAAATTTCATAAATAAAAAAGAAGCAAAATATTGAGCTCGGCAGAAAATATTTTGCTTTTTCAGCATAGGCTTAAATTTTTGTCTGAAAAAACTCCAGCTCTACTCTTAAAGCAGTGTTGATACCAAGTTATAGATAGACATGCACAACTTTTGCCTATCCCTCCAAAAATGACAAGACTCACCACTTTGGAGAGGTCATACTAAGCTGATGTATAATGTCCTTGCGCACCCTAGGGGTAGCAGTAGCTGTGAGAGCCATCATAGGAACACCTGGATATCTTTGTCGCAAGACATACAGTTTTTTGTAGTCTGGTCGAAAATCATGTCCCCACTTCAAGAAAAGAAAATATGTTCTTATAGTTTCTGCTAAACATGTTCAATTTTTTCTTTTATGTAAAAGATATAATATACAAAGTATCATGTAGATACTAGATCATTACTGAGATGAAAAAAAAAATGTTTTGATTTTATTCAAAGTGAAAAAGAAGGCCACATTAAAAAACTAAGAAAAAATATTTGACTATAGACATGTTCTGGAGAAAAATTTCTTCAGGTAAACAAAACAACTGTAAAAAAAGATAAAAAAGGAAAAACTTACATGACTGACGCAATGAGCCTCATCAATAACAAAGCGGGTAAGCAACTGTCGCTTATACAGACTGTCCAGGCAGCTGAGAAGTTTTTCACTAGCTGACAACTGAGAATTATTAATGTGGCAAGTTTTGTGTTAAAATTCAAGAGATTTAAACCTGTACTTTAAACCATTTAAAAAAAATACAATAGTGGCACCCATGTTGCTGACGGATCAACTTCAAATGGGATTTACATAAGCTAGAGATGCTCCTTTACAAACTATCAGAGTCTTTGATATTTGACACATGTATTGAGAAAAATTTTTTTAGAAATATTGCTGCATGAAATTTCTAATTTTGACAGCTTTCCCAATTTATATTTTTTTTCAAAAATAAAAATATTCACACTGTATTAAAGTAAACACTCTCATCGTTTGTTTAGCACATGTTACTAATCAAGTACACCAAGTTTTGTCCAAATTCATCCACAAATAGCAAAGTTTTAGTGAAAAATGTTTACAAAAAAAAAAAAAAAAAAAAAGAAAGTTATAGCAAAAAGTAAAAAGAAATGTAAGAGAAAAATAAAGAAAAAATTTGCCTGACAGACCCCCCCCCCCGACAAAGAAATTCTGTGACTTAAGAGTCATTCAAAATTAAAAATCACAACATATAAGAAATGCATGCATAATAAGTCCCATTCACTCTTCAGCTTGATGAATTTTTGTTGCCCAAGTCATTTGAATTACCAGTAAACAAAATTCATGAAAAAGTCTATTGTTTGAAAAGCTTTTAAAATCCCAATATAAAGGAAATCTTTATGCTCAGAAACAAACAAAAAAATCAATTGAATGTGCTTTATTAATTATGCATTCTGATAGTTCAAATGCTTTTGACATCAAAACATTATTCATATTCAGTATACCAGGGAAATTTTTTTTTCCAAGATTAAAAGCTATCGGGAAATTTGCCCTTACATTACCAATCTTTTATGAATGGTTTTGTAATATTCAGTTATAGGTCTAGCTGAACGCTGCCTGGGACAAGTTCTTTTGCATAGACTAAAAACAACAAGACCTATAACTGAATAGCACAAAGCCATTTGACACAATGGTTATTTCATTTCAGTACTTTTTTACATTTTCTAAAATTGTAATATCACAAATACAGCTGGTAAAAGAAACTAAAAAACTGAACTAAAAGGTATGCCTGGGAAAAATCCCTGATTTACAATAAGAAAGGTTTCAGGGTTAAACCAAAATGGTGGATCACTTGATACAATCATAGAACATGAAGGAAAGAGAGCAAAAATATTTTTTTTTTAAATTATGATGATTGTTCATAGATGATGGAAAAAATGTATCCTATCATTTGTGCCAAGAGCACCGAAAAAGTTCTGTATATATCTTGACATAATGTTAAAGTGCCTTTTCACTACCTTTTCTGGTGTCACATAGAGCAGTTTATAAGCAGGATTCCTCTGGTAAAGACCACTGTAGATGCATTGTGCCTGCTGAGTGTCAACATCACTTGACAAATGAGATGCAGGGATCTAGATGAAAAATATTTCCTAATTTTAACAAACAGCATCGTTGAATAGAGAAAATGACAATGTATGTGAAAATATTTAAGCAAATGATTTTGAATTCCCTTTCTTTTTCGGCTTAAAGGACTTCATTTCACTTATGATTCAAAACAACAAAGATTTTTTAAAACCTTTCATAATTTATAATGGCTCAAAAATCGCCTGAAACCATTTACTGATTGGGGGTTGAAAAAAATTGTGTGGAATGCTTTTTTCCATGGACACAAGCTGGTACACAGCCTTCTTGCACAGCTATTAAAAGTCGAGATCTTAGAACTAATTCAGATTCCAATGTGAAGACTCATTAATGATGGTCAGCAGGGTTAATGCTGGATCAAGGCTGCCTGCACTCTTGGAGAGGAATTTATTTCAGCTGACTGCCTGTTGAAGAGAATTCTCACAGCTGTCATTACACAATTTCTTGCATTTTAAATATTCATAAAATCTCTGCTAAAAATGATTCATTGCCATGTCATATTATATTGTGGTCTATACAGAAGTTGCCTTAGTCTGAAGTATATGTTGGTGTTTATGTCAGAATTGAGAGTGAGAAGTTATTGTCTTATGTCCAGGAGCTTGGGACTTTTAAAGAGGACATGTTCCTTTTTTGTTTTGTTTTTGTGCGTGCGTGCGTGCGTGTGTGTGTGTGTGTGAGACAACACAATTAACTCATAAGCAAATATTCAAGATTCAGGTAGGAATTGAGAGACATGTGTTTTGTAAAGGACTACTGCGCATTGACCTTTCCTCTGGAGCAATTTTATTAAGCCGGTAATCAGACTTTTTGGCCACATTTACGTGACAGGGCATTCAGTTGGCCGAAGTGGTTAGGCCCCGGATTTGAAACCAGATGTACGTGGGTTCGAATATCTGGCAAGCAACCCAGGAGGATAAAAAATTGGTAGCAGGGAGGCATCTGGGAGTCATGATCTAGATGTGGCCCGGCCCCCTTAGAGTGTCAGGAGTTATAGGGCCGAAACACTTGCTATTAGGGGTTTCTTCTCTGAAGACTCCCTGCTACCTCGCTCCCCAAGAGTTTCTTACCACTGTTCAAAGACAGATCTTCCAATCTCATTGCCCAGACCTTCATCCTTTCCTCTTTGCCATTTTTTTTTTTTCTCGCATTCCTGAAGTGCAGTAGGTTTGTGTGGTTGTTCTAAGATTGATCCTTGTTTTGCAAGTTTATCTGCTCTGTCATTGCCTAGTAAATTTGTGTGGCCTAGTATCCAATTGTAAAATAAGTCTGATGGAGAAGATAGCTTGTAAAATAATGTTTCAGTGATTTCTGTTTTCTTAGTGTCGACATTGTCAATGCTTTGTAAAGCTCATTTTGAATCTATGCTGGCTGCTGCAGAAGGGACTTTTTTTTAAAAGGTCTGTTTGAATTCTTTATAACAGTTTGAATTGATTCTGCCTCAAAGTGAAGTATGTGGTGCCACAGGCTGCTTTAATCTCAAGGCAGCTTCCATTGGGGAGACAGATCAATGTCCCATACCCAGCAATTATGGCAGCTTTGAAGACTAATCCATCTATGTTTTCATGAATGCAGTCTTCTGCTAGTTCAAGCAGCTGATGAGATGAATCAGCTTGGTCTTATTGATCACACTTTTGTCTATGAGTTTTACTTTTAGTAATGGAGGAGATGTATTAGGAGGACTTATGCTTACTCTACCTGTTGAGATTCTTTCTTCTGATAGGAGCAATTTGTTTTTAATTCTTGAGTGTGGTGGAGGACTAATCAATATTTTTAATATGTTCTACCCTTTCAAATTTTCTACCAATTTCTTATCTGGGTCATTTTTTCTGGCATTCTATAGTAATCATAACACTTCTAAAAGCCATCCTCATTGATGAAAATACTTTTAATTTCTTTTACTATTCTGAGTTGTAAATTTTCTTTTCTAAAAGCATCAAAGTAAGGTGAAAAAATGTTTTTCAATCAAAATCTGTTCAAAATATTGTTGAAAATACTTTTTCTCAGGGATGCCAGTGGCCTCTGACAAAAAAGCTGGAAACTTATATAGAATACATAGTTTTCTCAAAGCTGTGGTTGAAGTATAATTGACTTTTAAGTAATGAAAATAAGGCAAAAAATTGGAAATCCTGGTTAAATCTGAAAACTGGCAATCTCTTTTTTTTCAGTCTCACCGTTGATTATGGCTACGCTAAAAAAAAAAAAAACAGAAAAAAAACACACAAAAACAGAAGGAGCACTCAGAGACAAAGGGCTGATTATGGTCAGTGAGTTTATAAATTTGAGGGCAATCATCAATGAATGTGTCAATGATCAAATAATGAGATAAATCCATTGGACAAGTATGGTGTGGTCTTAATTCAAATGCTGGTAGCAGATTATCCTAGTGACATGAAGATCATATTTATCTCTTTTACGAGTTGTACATGATACTGTTTTTGAATATTTGATATTTTATAGTTTTGCATGTTGGTGTTTTACAACCCAGTTTACTGCTGCTCTGATCATAGAATCATACTTTCTATCAAACTGGTGAGCCTCTTCAAAAAAATAAAACTAGCAGTATCTATTGATTGTTTTGCATCTCCACCTTTTTTTTTGGCATTTTGCAAAACAATACAAAATATTTATGGTCCTTACCTATTTTCTTCTTTTACATTGTTCAAATCAACTCAATTTGAAAATGCTAATTTTGAACACTGAACAATAAAATCTAATTAACTCACTTATTGACATTAAACATTTGGAGGCACCATATAAAACAAATTATTTTTATTCTCAAGCCAATTATCTCCTCTAAGTTTCCACGCATGATATTTATTAATTTCCCTCCTGATAGCCTTATCTGGCTTTCTAAAGATCTTTGGTATTCACATACAAGGAAGTCACTCTTTAGGTGCAATGCAATGCTACCACTTGAACATTCAACACCAATGGATGGTGAAACTCAGCATTAAACACTCAACAGTCCTTTCTTAATTTGACATGGACTTCTAGATGTTACAAATACAAGTGGTTGTACCACAGATGGGTTAATTCTTCGATGTCTGAACTTTATAATTTTAGAAATAAATCTTAGGCCCATATGTGTTAAGTTGCATTTAACTACTGCAATTTCACCTATAAGTTTCTTACTTTTAAATTCTCGTTTCCTAGCATACTTGTCATGATTCTATTTTAGTCCTTCATATGACTATTGAATTGATGATTAGTTTTCTTAGTTACAGATGAATAGTATAATTAGGAATATAAATTATTTGGCTCCAGTTATAAAAATATAACTGTGTAAAAATTATATCAATAGTACATATGTTCAAGTTTGAAATTACACATGCAGAAAAGATTTCTAGTTTTGTTTTGCCCCGAGATAAATGTCAAATTGGCAGTGGATGACTCTTATATTTTCAACTCTTTGTCTCAAAACAATTAATACATACCTTTAAAAAAAAAAAGACTTCAGTTCTCTACAATTACTCACATCAAGAGAAAGCAGTCGTTGAGTCTGATCTTGAATAAGGGCTCTCAGCGGTGATATAATGATAGAAACACCATTGGTCACTAGTGCTGGTAACTGATAACAAAGGCTTTTTCCACCACCTATTTTTAAAAAAATATTTATAAAAGTAAAAATAAAAAAAGTGGGTAGGGGCATTTAAGTATAATTCAGTACTAAAAGTAACTGTATTTGTGTGTTTTTCTATTTAAAAAAAAATGTATATACATTTTTACATTTTGATCTATTTGCTAAAAAGATTGATGTGAATAGCAGAAATGCTACCAAGGAATTTTTTTTGTTGTTATACTGAAAACTATGAGGAGTTGGAATTTTAAATTATGATTTTGTGGTTCACATGCACGTGTCTATATTTATGCTTGCTTTGATTAATGATGACCCCGTTTAAAGTCATTATGTATATATTTGAAGGCCTTAGGTTTATTTAAAATGTCTAACTGCATATTTTTGTTATTAGGATAAGTTTCTAAAATATTCAGTGAATTAGCAATAGATACTGCTGATTGCACTAATTTTGTAAATCAAAGATTTGCAAAGTGTGCGTAAGAAAGAGGTCTCACAATCAAGAATAGTGTAAATTCTTTACATTTGTAGACTTTGCAAGTTATCGATATTATCCAAAAGTGGACAAAAATTTCTTTTCTTTGTTAAGTAAATAACATTTCTTTTACAGCTTGCCAAGAAAAGAATTATTACTCTTTCTGAAAGTGTTAATTATTGGCACCCATTTCATTTTTTTAAATCAAAATAGATGAAAAAATTAAATTGGAAACCTCATTCAGTATTCTTTTAATTATAGCATGGTGAGTTGGTTTTTTTATGGATTTATTTATTAGTTTTTTTTTTCCATTCATGAATACAGTTTTTCATGTCAAGGTAACATTAGGTAAGATTACTTTACCCCTCAATATCTCTTTCAAGTGTCATATTTATAATCCTTTTAAAATTACCTTTAATTTGATATGTAGCAGATTATTTGGGAAAAAATAAAAATTCGTGTAAAATTTAATTTCTGAGAATGCCCTAAGGACTACATGCTGTTGTGAAATCTGCCATAACTCAACTGAGGAATAAGTCAAGATCTTAAAAAAACAAAGGTATTTGGAAGCTGAAAACAAAGAGTTGTAATTATTGTAAAAAACAAGTTAGCTGAAGGCCAGAAAAAAAATTGTGATGTAAGTGAAAAAGAAAAAATTCTCGCTTTAGCTAAAAAAGTGGAATCCCTGCTATTATGTTGATTAAGAAATTGTATTAATCACAGCAGCATATTATTTTGTGAGACAATTTACACTACAAACAAATACTGTTGATGTTAAAGTTAACACCTTAAATTGAAATATTAAGTAAAACTGTCCAGAAAGTTAACTTTGAGAACAATATAAACTGCGTCAATTTCCATTCATAATTTTATTTCGATACATAGGGCTATCTCAGATAACGCCCATTTAAAAAAACTATCAAACTCTTAAAAAAAAAAAAGAGTGAATGAGTTGAGGACTGTTACAATGTTATCTCTCTTTTTTAATTTTTAGTTGTAACAAAAATTACAAATGAAGGGATCTGATCCTAAGAAAGAAACAATATCAGCAATGAACCAAGAAAAAAAATTAAATAAATAAAATTCAGGAGATCAAGATTGTCAAAATATCACTATAATCCCAACAATTTTGGGATGGTGAACATGTTAATAGAAATTTAAAATGTTATTCTTGTTCATAATTAAAATCATAACTGATCACTCACAATAAGTAATTTAATGATTTGGCTTTATGAGTTGGTTTCTTTTGGAAAGCATCATCACATTCTTTTTCTTGATTTCTGGGATCACATAAGGGGTACTTAAATACACAGGATAGTCCTTAAGCCAATTTCAAGAGATTAAAAATCAGTCATTACTGAGAAAGATTTTTATTTACCTGTAGGCATCAAGATGAAACAATCGTTTCCTAACAGAGCTGCATTTATGGCAGGCAGCTGATTGTGTCTAAATTCCTTCAAGCCAAAAACTTGTCGAAACATACTCTGCAAGGCTCCACTGTGTTCAAAATTCATCCCAGCAAATTCTGGCGATGATCCATCATCATGGTCACCAGCACCAAAAACTGCTGTATATTCTTCAGCCATGAAGGATGAATGGAAGAAAACAAATTGCATTCATCTGTACACATTTATATTTTGTGTGATGTAACATAAGTATCAGAATTGCAATAATAAGAGCACTGGTTCGAATCCTAGTTGCACCAGCACTATATCCTAAGAAAGGCACTTTACACAAATTTTCTCAGTTTACCCTTCCTGAAATAACAAGCATTATTTTATATTTTTTTTTCTTTTTTATTCTTTATTCAGTCAACATACATAAAAAACACATTGAAAATATTTCGTATTGTGTCTCTCGCATTGTAAAAATACAACAAACATAATTTTTACGATACATGCAAACAACAGAGTGAAAAACGTGCCTAACATAAAATATAATGAGATACAAACATATTATGCTAGAAGCCATCTTTTACAATCTTCAATCGCTGGTTATTGAATTGTTTCACAGCTTGAGGAAAAAAACTACTCAAAAAAAGGCTTACTGCCTTTAAAGGCTCTTTTGTATTTAGCACCTGATGGATGTCTGCTCGATGAAGCCTGTTGAGAAAAAGAGTTTACATATAGAACCTACAGTATAAGAATAATTTTTTTCTTTTTTTTACAGGACTGATATGCTGTGCTCAAGAGGTAATGAGACACACATCAATATTAAGTTTTACCCATAAAACTTTGTCACAAATAATGACTGTTTCTGTGTTTTGTGGGTGATGGAACAGTTTCCTCTTAAGAAATATATATATGCCTGTAACCACTGTTGGGG
>BLXT01000825.1:2533557-2544656 GCA_019648995.1 Plakobranchus ocellatus | reverse complement strand
TAGCAGGGCTGCCCGGAAAACGGAATTTTTAGGCCTCCACCGGAATTTTTCCCGGCGAAAACGGAAAGTTGGCAGGTCTGTATTAATTATGATGTATCCTGTCATAACCAGTGGATTAAGGCAAATTCTTTATTTAAATTTTTATTCTAATTCAAGATGTCAATTTTTTCTCTATGATACGCAGAGTTAACTACCTTTAAGTGTGTAAACAAATCGAGCAACTAATAAAAGCACTTATAAAAAAAATTTCTTCGATCCAGATTAGATTTCATTTTATATATGATGTATTGGACCTATTTGTTTACATGCTGAGTATGCTGTTTCAGGCTTAATAGTAATGCTATGAACAATGTAGTATTGGCACAAAACCAGATTTTATCTTCACCCAGAACCAAAATTTTTCATGAGCAAGAGATAGATTCAAAAACATTGGTGTATTATATGGGAGAGCCCCAATTCAGATGCTACCCTGTAGATTTACTACTTGGGGTCTTCAATAGATCTGTCACTCGCCAGCTTCCTGTAATGACTTTTTCCTGTGCACATAATGCTGCATATGAGCATTGCAGGTTAATATCTACCTATTTAAATATAAATCTGAAAAAGGTGAACATGGGGCATGTAAACATAAATATCTCTGTTTATGACCCCACTATGTTGAATGTGATATTGATTTGTTAGCAGGATATGATATAAATAATATCTTTAATACAAATGATTATCCTTACATATCTCAAAGAAAATTTTTTCAAAATTTCTACCGATTTTTGCCTATAACTTTTGTGGGGCCATTGCAAACAATATTTTGTATTGATGAACCCAATTTTATAAATCTAAAAAAATTTGAGGTTAAGAATTTTGTTATCTTATTTTGGTGGGGGTTTTTTGTCTACAGATTCATCCAGGTGTCTATGCAGAGCTGTGAAATTTATATCAAGTTTCAGATTATGCTCATACAAAACCATAGTTTTCTGCTGACATATATCATCAAAGTGCTTTGACAAGAAATTTGATGAAATGAAGAGTTTGACAGAAGAAAAAAAAAGACATGACGACTTTAGCTTCTGGGGAATATAACAGCAGAATGCCACCCTTTGTTGCAAATAAATTTCTTTCTAAATCCTTCTAAGGACACTTATTGTTATTGACTTGAATTATTTTTTTTTAACCCTCGTCATGTAGTGATTTTAGGTAATTTAAATTTTCCACTTTTTTTGCAGAAGAGATAAGGGTATATTTGAATATGTGGACATAATGACCTTGAAAAAAAACCAAACCAAACCATAAACAATTTGGATTGTTTCTGAAAAGAAAAAAATATGTCACGCCCCGATGGATTAGGTATAATGTAAAATAATTTTTAAACAGCAAACAAAACTTCAAAACAATTAGGGTCTGTAGATTTAGAAAGCAAGAATTAGACCAAAATTTCAAAGAAATTTGAAGGACTTGGAAGACTATGGCTTTAGCTTTCCTTCAATTCTAATTGTTCATATCATCTCAATTCTAATCAAAACTAGAAAAATTAAATTAAAACTCACCATGTATTGTGACAAAACAACAGCAATGAACCAAAAAAAAATTATTTACAGGCTTTATCACTCTCAAAGAAACAAATTTCTTTCAAATATCAAATAATGATTAAAAAATACCTTTTGATTGAATCCCCCCCACAAGATTCTTAAACTAAAAACTGTTCTGCCAATACTTTCAGTATTTAATTACTTACCAAGTTAAAATCTTGAGCATGTTTCTGGCTTATCCATTTTTTATTGGTCGACTTCTTGAACTGTGCTGAAAGAAAAAAATTTTAAAATATTGCTTCCTGACATTAAAAAAATATCTGAATAAACTTGTCACAAGATCTGACAAAAAGATCTTAATACTCACTTAAAAAAAAAAAAAAACTCTTTTAGAGTAAAATTATTTTACAGGGCTAGTTGTCGTTTAGTGGTACTTAAACTACTTAGGCTAAAAGATTAACCTAAATCTTTCCACAGCTTAAGACAGGCCCATGCAAAAAAGACTTAATCATTTCTGATTGCACCTTTGTGGAATGAAACTTAACTTTAAAAGGATTTTATATATCAGTTGAGTAAGAGCATCCTTCATTCAAGCTTTCTACCTTGAATTGTGATCAGCTTATATGAGTCTTGGTTTTATCATTTTAAGAAAATGGATCAACCTAGCCAAAGACAAACATTTTGCTGCTAGTCAGACTTAGGACTTTTTTTTATCAAGCTCTATACCTAAGGAATAAAAATGTTTAGATTCAAATAGTGAATATTAAAAAGCAGAGGAGAATGATAACGTAAGGTTTAGATTTAGAGCCTGATAAACAAGTAGAAGTGTTCCATCAGCTGATAATCTGGAGACTGAAAAAATCAACATTAGGCCTAATCAATATCACAAATAACTACATCAACTGTTAGACCAAGTATAGGCCTAGAAAGACAGATGGTGCTTGAATTATATTATTGCTCTGTAGCTATTTTCTCTGTCCTTTCTGTTTGTGTAAGGTACACATATAATTACCTCACATTGTCATTTTTCATCCAATTTCAATGAAATTTCAATAGGACTTAGCTGAGATAGGCTGAATAGCTGTAAAAAGAACAAATTGGGTGAAAATCATTATTTTCTATTTTTTAAACCCCTCTGATGTGAACAATTGTGTATTTTTTTTTGTGACACAAAATTATTTCTGTCATGTTCACATCAAATTTATCAATTCCCACTTCACTTTTGTCAATACATTTTTGCATTTTCTTGAAGCCCATTATTTTCATATTTAATCTGATCTGAAATTTGTCATAGCCATCTTTTAAAATTTCTCATAAAGGTTAAGAGTGCACTAAAATTCTTAGCAAAAAGTCTATTCCATGGAAGCTCCTCAAAAATTCCATGTTGTAAGAGGTGTGATGGAAAAAAAAATCTATGTGCATCAGCACATCTGGGGGAATAAATTATCACAAAATTCAAATAGCCTAAAACCTACACTTTGGCAGAGAAGGACTGCAACAATCCAGATATATGTTTTTACACCTGATGATTTACAACCTGACCACAGTGCAAACCCACATATGGATATTCATAAAAAATGTTGCCAATCTTGATTACAATCCTTTGATCTGTTCCTATTCCTTAGTGTTCAGCTGGTTGTTACTGATTTACTTGATATACACTAAAAAGTATTGTAAGTTAGTTCCTTGATATTTTCTCATTCATCTCTTGTTGTGGATAGGACATGCATTTTTTTTTCTACAAATTGCGGCATTTATATAACAATAATTACTGATTGCACAAAAAAAGTAGCCGTAAGGTAATGGCCACTGGTCAGTATGATTCCAAGCTGTGAGTTTTAAGTGAAACATAAGTCGGCTGTCAAATTGAATTCTTGAGAAATACTAAAAATTTCAAGTAAAGATTTCCATTCTTATACTGAGTAACTTTCTCACCGCTATCTTATGGACAGAGTTTAAAATAGATAATTATAATTATAAACACAATTCTCTTTTTATCAAAATTCATATAAATTCCCCATTTACATTGTGAAAACGATGCTGCTTCAAAGTCATCATCATCATCCAAAATTTCAATGGGTGTTTCACTAAAGACAAATGAGTCTTTATGATCATCCACAAGAGCACTTTTCTGTTGCAAGTTGTTGCTTGCCCTGAGGAAAAAAAATGCAAAAGGTGATAGCAGCTTTTGCCCTCCAAAAAATCACTTATTTCAAGATTGCTTATCACTTAAGAAGTCTTATCGTTTATTTTATAGATCTGCCAACCCCAAATAGTGCTAACAAGAATATTCACCTCCACTCACAAGAATTCAGAAAATCTCATAGGAATATGCAGTACAATTAAATGCGAATGGATAAACCGTAATATACTTTAATTACATACTCAACTATAGACATTTGTTACATATAACATCAAAGCATAATATCAGAGGTTAGTTAATGAATTTTCTACTCTAAAAAATGCAAAAAAGTATCCCCCTACTGACTGCCTTTAGTCCAATAATATTATTATTTATCAAACCTTAAAAACTGCAGGCCTAGGCCCTGAATGATGAATTTTTTTTAAGGTACACTATAAAACTCATCATCTATTCACAAAATAAAAGGTTACATGAAAATACCAAACTATGCGAGACAAGTCTACAAAATAAAAGGTTACATGAAAAATACCAACCTAAGCGAGACAGGTCTACAGAATCTCAATTATGCTTAAAATGATAATTCATTGTATATTAAACTTGATGTTCTCTTTATTCAATATTTTATGAACAAAAAAATTGTATGTACTCAACATGGCTGATTTTTTTCCCAAACGTTACCTAAGTAATCAACCTTGGCTTTGATCTTACAAAGGTCTGCGGTCTAGATTTTCATCTGAGCCTCGGTGGAGATTAAAAAATGTCTTAAAAGAACTAAATACTGAAATAGGGGCTTACAGGGCTATCTGTGAGAATCAAATCTGAACATTGGCTTGCTTGATAAATTTAGCTTTCCATATTTGGTACAATTGAACATTCTGCCTCTTTTTATGATCCCTACCTTTCCACTGTTTGGTAAAAACAATAAAAAATGTATTAACCAAAGAAGCGCTGAATCTAGATCTATATCTAGTTTCAGACTTGGCATGTGCACTATTAGAACCATTCAAGTTTCAAACTGTTCAATTGCTTCATCATGAACATTTACTGACAACATTTTGTTTGTGAGCAACGATTTTACGATCTCAAAATTTGAGATTAATGAATTATCGTATGTTTTTTCATACTGATCTCATTATATGTATTCAACAATAAATGGAGCGATAGCATGCCAAAGTTTCTTGGAATTGTACAAGGGACATCACTCCTGAAAGGGTGATGAGCCGTAAGGGGTAATAAATTTCAGGCGTTATTTTATAGGACCTACTCAAAGTGGTCTTGAGAAAGACATTGGCTTGCTGAACAAAAACAATTGCAAAATATATGCCTACGCCTACCTCCTTTCCACCCCAAAAACACCACACACAATAAATTCCACCACAGTTACAAATTGCCAAAATATGTTTCAATAATCTTGACTGAAGACTCGGTCAAGCGTAAAGATTGCAAATTTATAGATGTACATCTAGACAGTTAACCCTTCTCATGCATAATTGTATAGTCCCATGTCCAGCCCCATGGAAAAAAAAGCCAACAAAGAATGAAAAAAAAAATATATATATTTCGGGATAGATTATTTAATTTGGGGACATTTTCAAGTCTGGTATAAGATCAAAGAAACTACATGGGCCTACTTCGGGGATACTTTTTAAAAAATTGAGGATGAACTTTTGATCAATACCTCATTTTTGTGTTATGAGAATAGAACGAAAAGCGCACAAAATGAAACAAGAGCACAAGTGCTTAGCTAACCAGCTAAAGTGTAAAATTTTCACTGTTGGCATAACAAATTATGCCTAAAGCATAATGTTGGCATGTCTGCTTGAAACACTGTCACATATATATCAATTATGCAGAAATTACTTGGTTTCTTTACATAGCACGTTGAATAAATATTATATACCGCAAACTGGATTTAATTATATCGATAATAATTCAAAATCTTCAATGCTATTTAAATAGGTAAAGACTATACGTTGGTTGATATCAGATCGATCCAAACGATAAAACAAGATAATTTTTTTTTTCTTTTCCATCATCTATTGGGACAACTGAACAGGATTTCAGCACAGCAGCCTGAAAAACGGAATTTATGGGCGTTCACTGGAATTTTTCCCAGGAAAGTTGACAGGTCTGTATATATCCTTTTTAAGATACACAAATTGGTTTTTGGCTTTGTACTTTTACATTATTTACCTTTTTTTTTTTCCCTTTTCACAATCAAAATCCATATTAATGTTTACTTATTTATTGGCAGTAGTTACATATTTTCCTACCTTATTTTTATTTCAAGCAAATAGATAATGTGCTCTGGCAGCATATTTTAAGCAAGGCATACTTTATTTTGATATAAACATTATCTTTAGTTGAAACCTAACATATTAACTGTCTTTTTTATTATTATTATTGCTTCACACTTTCATTTTGTAAAGTAATACATTTATCATTATCCTTCATTTGTTTTTAAATCTGAGTGTGTATTTTAAATTTTGAAAAATCAGTTGATGTTATGACTCATGGTACAAAACTTTGTATATATATATAATGGGCACACCATCCACGATGGATTGGTCATTTAACAGAAAAAGTAAAAATTAATTAAAAAAGAAAGAGAAAGTATTCTTTACAAAGTATGATTATATCTAATACGATGAATAGATCTGCACAGTGTTTTTTTAGCACTTAATAAACACAGTAATGAATGGAAGCTAGGAATTCAACTTCTCTGGCACAGTGGCAATGGTCATTTGAATGTAAAAAGATTTTCTAATTGCAGTTTGAAATTTAGACTCACTTTTGAAAACTGATATAAATTTGCCCTGAGAATAATGCCTACATTTCTTTCAAGCACAGGCGTTTACCAAATGGAAACAAATGAACAGTTTTCTAAGCAAAAGGAATCATGAATGAAATACATTTGATGTGTATCTCTTGCTACTGATTTTCTCATTATCAGATATAGTGATATCATACCACCTGTTAACATTACCTTTGTGGCAAAACAGCAGCTACTGCTACCTGTTTATTCCTCGTAAAAGATGTAATTGATGTTTGAAATTCTTTCTGTGAAAATAAAGAAAAAAGTTCATAACAGAGGACAAAAACAAAACAAAACAAAACAAAAAAAAACTGTGGGATAGAAAAGAAATGGAATGGGATCAAATAAATAAGCAACCTGTTGCATGGCAGCACCTCACTGAGTTTCAACTTGCAGTGATTTTTATGCTCGCGTCAGGTAGCTTATTCACACCTGAGTGATACAAGGTTTTTTTTTTTATAATTGGAACTGGTGTTAGGCTTGAATCTGCCACAGAAAAGCCCATGCAGATTCAGCACATGTTTGCAAATTTATACTATGCTGTAAATACACCATAGAAGAAAATTAAAGAATATAGTATTGTGGACTGTTTACTCTCAGATGGGCCCAATTTCATCTTATATGATGTTACCTTTAGTCCAAGAAATTAAATCTGAAATACAAATGTTTGCCTCAGGCAGGCAGCAAAAAGTTTCTAAACGACCTAAATTTAAAAAAATTATTATTATTTTTGTAGTCTGGAAAAACAGACCTTGGTGGCTTTGTGATATTCAGTTATGGTCTTACTGAACACTGCATTTAGCCTTTTTTTTTTAAACTTGATTTGTTTTCTACCTTTGAAGTATTTGTTCCAGATGGATCTTGTAGAACTTCAGTAGATCTAGACGCAGTAAAAGTTGAAATTGGTTTTGGTAATGGTGGAGGCACTAATCCAGCAGCTCTGAAGGCTCCCGCTGAATTCCCTGTTGTGGTCCCATTTTTCAGAGCATTTGAGCTACTCCCAGGCCTTGTGAAGGTGAACCTTGACATAAATAATTATGAATCGAGAACTCACATGATATCAATTATCATTGAAACACTTATGCATCATACATAGCATAGCAATGCTGTCATCAAAATAAGTGGCTGCGCTGTTTTATACTAGATCGTAATTTAAGAGAGGTAAGAACTGAATTTTTTTTTTTTTTAAAAAAAAAGGACTTTAATAGCTCCAGATCTTGCAGAATTCAAAGGAAAGTTGTATTAATTTGAAATGCATATTTCTTAGATCTGAAAGATTGTAGTGCACAATTTAATAAGACCAAACAACAGGCCTATTTACTATGCCCTCACAAACTCAGGATTCTGTCTTCAATAATACAAGATTAATTCCTTCATCACAAGCAATTCGATTCATCCTTTTCAATCTCTCAAAATCTCCCATTTCTATCTCCCTCTCTCTATCTCAGCTCTTATTTTCTAGACACAGATGTCAAAAGACTTCTAACTTTTTCAATAATTATCTTTTCTGTTGTTTTTTCTTTCCAATTCTTTCAGACTTCTTGCAGAGGAGAGTAAGATATTGTGAATAGTTTTGTAGTGTGTTTACTATATTGATTTAAATGTCTTTTTCAGTGAAAAGGAAAACTTTGATTTCAAGCATTTCAACTCATTATTCTACCAAAATTTCATTTGTATTGTCAAGACATATACATTAACCATAGCCAACCAATTTGAATATCATCCAAAATCTAAAAAAGAAAAACAAGTATGAATTATTACTTACTGAAAAAAAATCCAACATTATTAGTTGTATAACTTAAAAACAAACTAATAAGATTAAGAACAGGAAAAAGAGCAACTTAACACCAATAACAAATTCAAATTATCATAAAGCTAAGATAGATTGTACAATTAATTTTTACCTCCAAAGTTTCTACCAATTAGTTACGCCTTAATTTTATAAAATTACAAACCCTTTAAATGTTGTCCTCTTTGATGCCATTGGAGAAATTCAAAAAGCGCCTAACTGGAGAAGTAAAAACATTCAACATATTATTGTATACAAATTGTATCCTCTGTGATGTGACTAATTGACATAATGAAAGCTAATTTTGGAGGGATTTCCTTCTCCTTTAGGTACCCTGTTTAGAACTTGTTCCTCAATTCAAAACCTGTTCTCACTTTTAACCTTACAAAGTTATTGTAGCTACAATTACGTAATGCCCATGAGTTAAGACTCAAAAAGTCATTCTCTTTATACTTCTAGCATGTTTGCCTCCAATCCTTTTTCTTTATCGCTAGAAGTGTTCTAAATCTTCGTGTTGACGAATGTGTGCCAGTTTTCTCTCCCTTTCCTTTTTTATTGACTAAAACTTACTACCATTTCACAGTACTGACCATACGTAAGTGTTCATTTTGGTGTCCATACTTAGGTTTCTGTTTGTCAGCATTGGTTTCTCTTTTTGGAATTCATCTTTGGCCATGCTACTCTTCTACTTTTACTTATTTTACTTAAATTGTGCGTCTACTGTCTGTGTTTTCAGGTAGCCAAGATAGTTGAATTTTTTAACTTGTTTGATTTTGTTCACCTTTGCTATCTAGATTGCATTTTGAAAAAACTTTCTCTCTGTCTAGAATTAGGGAATACGTAGTATTATACTTGTATGAGAGAACAGATCAAATTTATCCTGACAAATATTATTAATATATAAGTGTTCTAATTTTTTTTAACGTAATGGCTACACAAATTTATTTTAAATCATTTCATTTTCAATGAGCAGTGTCAGAGAAATTGTAATTCTGTAACTTAATTACAGAGGAAAGAAAGATATTGTGAAGAGTCAAATATCCGCCAATATCGAAAAATTACCCAAAAATTGCTCTTATTATAAGTTTATAGCAAAAAAAAAAACAAAAAAACTAACTAATAATTACGAATACCTTTTCTCAAAAACAAAGATATCTTTTGCAACTTCAAAAAAAAAATGAAAACAAAGGTTACATTTTCAGATTATTGCAACAGTTTTTTTTTTTATGAGTCCCACTTCAGCAGTGGCTTTTCAAACATTAGCTTAGATCTACTGAAAAACACAAATTGAAAAAATGCAATGAAAATGGCAAAAGGTCAAAAGGTGCTCCTGCATTGGTGGGTGTTTATTACTGCAATAATTCGCCTTCTTTACATTGATATCAACTAAAATAAATATGAAACTGTTGCTAATAGAAGAGAGAAACAACTCATAATAACAGTTGTTAAACCATTCGTTTCTGAAACAGTGAATCATTTTTTAATAGCGGATAGGTCTAAATTTCCTGCATCCATCGGACAATTGGCGATTAAACTGGTAATCCCATCAATTTAAAATTGATGAGGAGGGTAGTGGGATCCAGTAGGACTAAAAATAAGACCTGCAAAGGGCAGAAGATCCTTAATAGGACAACAGCCACCCACTGCCTTGTAGCTTAGTTGCAAGATGAAAGCTAGCGGAGAACCCAAACACAAACCAGCAGTAGGCAAGGGGTAACCACTGCTGTATAGCTTCCCAAGACAAAAAGAAATAATGAGCTAAACCATACTAAAACCTCAGTTAACAACATTATGGGGGTTTGTGATTCTAATCCAAATTCTTTGTTCGCCATGTGCAGCAGGTGGTTCCAGGTCGTTATCCAGCGTATGCTCGCAAAATTAATATCGATCAAACATCAAAAGTAGCAACATAGAATCTGCAAACTCTGCATCAAAAAGGAAAATTACAAAATGTTACTAAAGAAATGGACAGAATAAAACTTAACATCCTAGGACTTACTGAGGTAAGATGGACAGGGGCAGGTTCCATGAAATTAGGTAGTAAAATACTAATTTACTCAGGGGTACATACACATGAAAGAGGTGTTATACACTGTAACGACAGTAAAAAGTCTGGGGAGTTGGTGTCCAATTTCAGATAGAGTAGTTGTAGCTGAATTGGTAGCCAAACCACTAAATCTAGGAATTATTCAAGTGTTTGCACCAACACCTGACAGTGAAGATGTAGAAGTAGAAAAGTGAAGAAACAGAAAAAGCAAAAGGCTATCTAAAATCCCACAACATCATAATAATAACGGGAGATTTCAATGCAAAAGTTGGAGATGAAAGAGTAGAAGATGTTGGGCCCAGTGGCATAGGGATTGTAAATGAGCGTGGAAGTAGGCTAATTGAATGGTGCCAAATCAATGATTTTACCATCACAAATACTTGGTATCAAAATCACCCTAAGCAACAGTGGACTTGGAAGAGCCCCAGAGATAGAAGCAGAAACAAAATAAAACGATTCCAAGACGCCGTCAAAACATCAAAATCACTGCCGGAAGCCGATTGTGATTCAGATCATATTTTAGTAATGTGTAAATTTCAGATAAAACTTAAGAAATTCAGAAAATCAAAGACTAATGAGGGTTTGCCAAAACATGGGCTGTCATCATAGTTATGAACAAAAGATTTTCTACAAGCCCTATTTGAAAAAATTGAACTCATCAACACATACATTTTGATTTTGTGAGTGTAATGCCACACAAAGTACTGCTTTAAGTTAAAAAAACCAGTTTTGATTACATACTTGCTGTTTAAAGTAACCACATAAGTTTTGTTCATAACTAT
>BLXT01000825.1:2521180-2531381 GCA_019648995.1 Plakobranchus ocellatus | reverse complement strand
CATCGACAAATAAAGAAGCATTTACATGTTTGGAAACGGAATTAATAATATTATTTATTTTTAAATTAAAAAGCATTGGGGAACACCGTTTTCCTGGTGGTAAGAAGAAGAAAACGTGTTCTCCGCTTTAACTTTAAAATGACGGTCTCTAAGAAAATTTGAAATGAAAATGGGCAATCTGCCCCTAAAATCGAGGTCGAAAAGATCTTTTAAAATTCCATACCTCCAGGTAGTATTATAGGCTTTTTCCAGATCGAAAAAAACCTCCAGAACTTGCTTTTTTCTGGCGAAAGCCTTTTTGATAAAGGTTTCCAATCTGACCAAGTGGTCCAATGTGCTATGGTCCTTCCTGAAACCGCACTGTACCTTTGACAGCAGGTTTCTGGACTCAAGCACATGGACCAGTCGGTCATTCACCATCCGCTCGAGGGTCTTACACTTAAGCAGCTCGTGAGCGCAATAGGTCTATAGTTGGAAGGATCAGAAGGATCCTTCCCGGGTTTTGGAATTGGAACCACCGAAGCCTCCCTCCAAGATGGGGGGATGTCCCCGGTGGTCCAAATGTTATTATAGAGTTTAAGAAGAGTATGCAGGCAGGATTCAGGAAGGTGCCTCAAGAACTGATAGTATACACCATCAGGACCTGCGGCAGACTCATTAGATTTAACGATATAATTTTCTACTCCTGGTATCTAACTCTGCATGAATATTAACCCACTGGAATTCGACTGGGCTTTTCCCTTTTGTAATTGGAGATTCTTTTTTTCAAAATGTAGTAAAAAATGTGTCACAATTTTGGGTCCACCTTTTGGCAATTGCTCTAATCCTAAATTCTAAATGGTCTGACTAAAATCTGATGAAAAACTATGACACAAAATTGCTATAGCTGTGCATAACAAACTTGAGACTCTAAATTACATCTCAGAAATAGAAGAAGAATTATGGTCAGAAATGAAAAATTCACTTATATAATTATAAATGAAGTCACAAAGAAAACCAATCCAAAAAAGATAAAAAAAAAGAGCATAAGAAATGGATAAACAAAGAAATATACGATTTAATGGAAGAAAAACGCGAATCAAAAAATGTAGAAGCCATATATAAAGACCTAAACAGAAACATCAAAATAAAATGCAATGGGGCGAAAGAAGAACGGATTAATCAACAATGTCAGGAAATAGAGCATGCTAAAATTAAGGACATCAGTGGTACGAAAATCAAATGCAGTAGCCCTGGCTGCATCAAATCAAAAGATGGAACAATGTTTATGGAAAAGAAGGAAATACTAAACAGATGGTCAGAATATGTTGAAGATCTTTATAAAGATGATAGGTGCAAAAAACCCATAATAGAGAAAAACATAGAAGGCCCAACTATCCTCAAAAAAGAGGTAGAAGCAGCAATAAAGAAAATGAAAAATGGAAAAGCCACAGGATCAGATAATATACCAGTAGAAATAAATTAGCATTAGATAATTTAGGAATAGATCTGACAACAAAACATCTTAATGCAATATACGATGGTGGTACAATTCCAGAGGATCTTTGTAAATCTGTTTTTATAGAACTGCCTAAAACACCAGGAGCAACAGAATGTGAACTTCATAGAACAATTAGTTTAATGAGCCATTTAAAAAAAATCCTGTTACGCCTTTTGATGCATAGAATGCACAAGAGTCTAAGACCAGAAATATCTCCAAATTAGTTTGGCTTTATGCCTGATAAAGGGACTAGAAATGCTATATCCACTTCGTCAATGTTGACATGCAAAAAGATCTCCACCTCTGTTTCATTGATTATTCTAAGGCCTTTGACAAAGTAAGACATGTAGAGCTGTTTTGGTTGCTAGAAAAATTAGACATCAATGGGAAAGGTCTGAGAGTTAGAAGAAATTTATACTGGGATCAGACTACATCTATAATTATTGGCTTATATAGTGAAATAATCTTCAGGAATCTTGATAGTATTTCAGGTTAAAAAGACAGAATCTTAATAATCTCAGATATGCAAATGATACAGTTTTAATAGCAGAATCTAGCAAGCAACTCCAAAAAACTTCTAGATACTGTAGTTTTAGAGAACGAAAGAATGGGTCTGTCTTTGAATGTAAAGAAAACTACCTCTAACCCCAAGTGTAATCTCGTTAGCAAAGGCAATAAAAAAAAAATTCAAATATCTAGGTTACCTAATAACATCAGATGGCAGATGCACGAGTGAAATAAGTAAAAGAATAGTCATGGCCAAAGACACATTCCAAAAAATTAAATCAATGCTGGCAAATAGAAACATAAGTATGACAACCAAAATAAGGGTAATTAAAACTTATGTATGGTCAGTACTTTTTATGGTACAATTGGCAGTGAGTGTTGGACAATAGACTAATAAATAGAGAAAAAAAACTAGAAGCAGTAGAGATGTGGCTCATCAGAAGAATGATGAAGATATGGACAGAAAGAAAGTCAAATGAATTGGTACTGAAAGAGGCAAATCTCGAGCAATCACTAATTAAAACCATTAGACAGAGGCAACTACAGTTTTTAGGCCATATTTGCCTACACGAGGGTTTAGAACACTTAGAAATCTCTGAAAAGATTGAAGGCAAACGCAATAGAGGTAGACAAAGAATAACTTTTATTGAAAATCTCAAGACATGGGCAATAGGCAAGGGTAGCAATAATAACGTTATACGATTAACTGCAGATAGGTTTGAATGGAGGAACATGATTGCCAATGTCTGTTCCATACAAGGTACCTGATCATGATGGTGAGGTCTAAATTTATGTGTTCTTTCCTTTACTTTGTAGTCACATTGTTTGAGATAGTGAAACACACTAAATAAAACAAAATTTGTATAGCTGCTGATGTTTCCATAAAGGTAATAGGTAAATCTTTCTTTTTAAATTCGGTCAAAAGTTTTCTCTAAGCCAGTGAGGAATTATAATCTAAGTCATTTAAAATATAGTGTCTGTAGTGATGCATGTCATCACACCCAATGAACACAGATCAATCAAGTCAAACAAGGACAGTAGTGCTAATACATTCAAACACTTTTTGGGTAATTTAAAGACTAGGCATCAAATGCTACAGTGAGAGGAAGTATGAAAAGAATAAACGTAATGATAATCAAACTGGCCCTGCCTAATTTTTGGTGTTACATGGGACTGTGATGACAAGGGCTGGCATTCCCTCAGTAAATGTAACAAGATAATGGAAGGATAGTCTTTAGACTTCTTTCGATTGTCAACTTATAATTGGAGTTTCTAAGAACAAGGTCGTAATTTATTGTTGTTTTTGCACTTTTTAAATAAACAAAATAGACAAAAAAAAACCATAAGTTTTTCTCTGTTGAAAATAATCTCCTTTCTTGCAAGATCTATTTTTGACAATTTTAAAGTTTATTACTGTTGCATAATTTATTGAAATCCAAGCAAGATAAGTTTTGTAAAGTATTTGGCCTGAATTTTTTTTTCTTTTTATGTAAAATATTTTGTTTCCAGTTGATTGCACTGTGTCACACAATCAAATATCATGACAGACAGGTGTTTTTTTCACCCAATTCTTTAAAAAAAGTGTGCGTTTGTTCATTTCCTTTTATTTTTTTTTTCTCTCTGTAATGCATTCGAAAACACACACCATTAATGAAATCTATTGATTTGTTTTGGTGGATTAAAAAATTGTGTACAGGAAATGTTGGTTGTGACGTGCCAAATGGACCTCAGTAAGTTTCTCTCTTGACAGTTCAAGTTTATTTGAGCTTTACTTAAGTTCTTAAACCATAATAAAATAAATGTAGTAAAGTTTCAGCTTGTATACTTGTGGTCATGGGCTCATTCTTGATGTCACATGTCACAACAGACATTTCAGAGGTGTGTTTAGAATGACACCAACTGACACAAAATAAGGGCTCATGTTAATGAAAAGTATGTTTCACATCTAGGGATCTGAACAGATTTTAAACCATCCACAAATATTAGTGGGGGGTCAAAGCCAAATAAAGAAAAAAATAACTTGAATGGTCAATCAGTTTTGAAAGAAGAGAAACAGTCAGAAAATCGTACTTAATATGACTATTGATACAAGAATAACAAAACTTGATTTTAATGTACATCCATATATGATTCCACGAGACTTGAGAAATTTTATGTTCAAATGTAGCACTATTTGAAGGCATTCTTTAACTTACTGAGATCTAGCATCACAACATCTACCTTTAAACTGGTTGATGCTGAGTATTGCACACTTTGTGATCTTAAGCTTTGGTTAGTAGTATAGAGCATTTGTCGCAACAGTTGCGAAGCTCATTGTCAGCATAGGATAAATTAATGATTCCCATTTCTTCGAGTCCTGCAATTCATTCAGTTCAAGGGATAATTTTTTACAATTTTTTTTTTTGTAAAGCTACTGCTAGCCTAGTCTAAAGACTCGGCCTCCTTCCAATGGCAGGTCTAAGCAGATCTAACTATCGCTTTGCTACAAAATTTTCAGCTAGAAAAGCTTTTCAAATGATTTTATTTTCTGATCTTTAGAGCAATGATGTATTAGGGTTAGATTCCAATGACACTGATCCCGACTATAAGCCACCCACTAAAAAAGTGTGCATTAGACCTAGACCTTCAATTTTTTTTTCACCATTTTCAATTTTTGTGACATTTTTGAAGTGCATCATTTAAAATCTCCTTTATCAATTTCTGTAAACTATAACCTATTTAATTACACATTTTTTGTAAGGCATTTTGATCAGGTTTGTGGGATCGATAGCCAGAAAATACAGGCCATTTTCCAAAACTTGATGCCTGATTGGGATCACCATTGCTAGATCTACACTACAGCAAACAAGTACTATATATCAAACTAAACAGCAATTATTTGGCTTTTGGTTGTTACTATTGCGCATGAATACACATTGACCTGGGTTGAGTGCGCAGCCATTTTATTGAGTACCTTATACATCTGCTGATTCAATATATGCCATGATCCAACGATTGGTTCATTTAGCAAACAATTTTGTTTTCTTGTCCGAATAAAGCCCTTTAAAACATTGATATTTCTTTAAATAATTGAGTGTTAACTTTCAAAGCATTATTTTTAAGTTCATTGCAATTTAAAAATTAATGTTTTCAAAGGTCATTCTTTCACATTATGATCAAAACTTGATCAATCTACATTGCGGCCTCAATAAATGACTCAAAAATTGCAACATAGCCTACGATTCAGAGGCCTACGATGATGTAGATTTTTTTTTTTAAATGACAAACAAGGTAAAAGTAATGAAGAAATCACTCTGTGTTAATTATTTGATATAATCCATTTATACCAATGCCAGATCATCCCTCTTTCTTTCATTCTGTCTCTCCTACTAGTACTCTCCCTCCTTTCCTCCGGCCTAGATCTAGATTTTGTTTACTTCGGTTGTTGTTTTTTTTATTGGTGTTTGGAAGCTAGATCTAACATAAAACAGTAGTTTTGACAGCGTACTGACTACTAGTGATTAAATTTAGAGATCTAGATATAGAGAATAAGAGATCTACGTTAATGTGGTAGATTAATGATAGATCTAGAACTGGACTACACCATGGTCGAGGCGTAACAGTGACAACAGTCAGTGATCAGCAATAACATAAGATGGGTGCAAAATGTTAAATTGGTTCATTAAATTTCATTTTCACCAAAACCATTTGTTAAGATTCTCATTTGTGGGTTCGAATGAACAATGGTGAAGTGTATGAGTGGAACCAATTCTAGATCTATCAGCTGAAAACTACATCAAACTTTAGAAGCCATTTTCTCAAAACTATGTTTCAACAGGGCAACTTTAAAACACCATATATAACTTTTTAACTAAATAAGATAGAGCCTTCAAATAAAGAGCAAAATGCTCAGGAATGTTGGGGAATCCAAAAATGTTTCAATTTTTTTATCTTGACCTATGTGAAAGGCTTTCCTTTGCAGCCACACATCTCTAGAGTCTAATCTGGATCTAGATCTAGAACTTCTAGATTAGGCCTAGATCTAATCTAGTTTTAAAATTCGCAGTGGCTATTTTTACAGCCTGTAAAGACGGTCTTCGGGGCTATTCTTACGGCTTAGAGTACGGTAGGCGCATTGAAGTCTGAGAGACTGTTCAACTTATGCGCAGAGGTATGTAAATTGCCGAGCACTGAATCGTTTTTTGATTATCCGGATAAATGGGTGCAACTACTTTTCAAAATCCAAATATTATATCCGGATAATGAGTTGGTTTATGCATAATATTATAAGGATTATCCCCTGTGTGCCTTAAAGTAGGCCTACATCCGGTATCCAAATAAAAAAAAGCGGGGAAGGATCCACACTGTCTTGTGCGATGTTTGTTATTGATTCTCAAATTGTGAAGATCTAGCGCATTGAGATTAATGTGCATTGTGTTTAACTTACATTTTTGCAGTTAACTATTGCTTTACATGGATCTTTACATGCTGCTATAGCATGCTGGTAATCTTTCTCGATGAAAATCTGTGTGATGCATGACGAGTGAGTCTTTTTTGTATTTCAAATTAAAATATGTTAGAACATTTCTATTTGAGAAGTAATTATAAGCTATGCTCCGAAATAAAAGTCATGATGAGTAGCATGGCTTAACACTAGGTCGAAGATCAAATGGCTTGATTTGTCCTAAGCAAAAGCAGAGTGAAGTGTGTACAAGACAAGTCAAAAAGAGAAAGGAGTCCTTCTGAAAGATGCCCCCCCCCCCACAAAAAAAAAATCCCCCAAAAAAACCGCAAAGGTGGTAATGTATAAATGTTTATAATTATATGCCGTTTTAGATTTGTCGTCGATCATTGAGGATACGTACAAAAATACTTGCGCAAACGCTGCAGGTAGCAGTTTTAGTCGCTGTTTATTTCGTAACTGCCCAGAAGAAAATTCGATTAAATGGCAAAAAATAAAATAAATGCAATTACCAGTTTTGAAATGAAACTCAGTTGCTATAAAGAATATTTACACTGAGCTAAAAAGATGAGAGTATAAATTGGTTATGTGCACCAATTATAATTCTAATTACAAAAAAACAACTCTTAAAAATGCGAACTCATTGCAAAGAGCTTATGGTACGGTATGATGACTGCGAGAGGATTCCAGTTCCATGCAACAGTCAAAGAACAAAATACTACGAAATAAATATATAGAAACACAAAGAAAACAGTGTGATGAAAACGCTATGGAAAAAAGATCATCAAAAGTGAGCAAAAGAAACAAAAAACACAGAGTATCAAATATCAAGTATCACAATGAACAAGCTGAGAGACCAGAGTTTGAAGGAAATACAAGGGTTCTGGTGGGAATCATTGCACCAAAAGCATTGTCTAATAAGCGTCTTATTGCAAGTTTCGTCAACGTCCTATAAACCTAACAAGTCTGAGATTTGATATATTTGTTTCTCGGCACCATGCTTTGATTTAAACGTGTTTACAGTAAGCGAGGTCGATTTGAGATAGCCTTGGAGGCCTCTGAATCATCTGATACTAAAGCATCTGAGGCCATTGATTTATCTGATATTGAAGCACCTGAGGCCATTGAGTCATCTGATATTGAAGCACCTTGGACCCCTGATTTATCTGCCATAGAAACTCCCACGACGTCTCAAATATAACTAAATAACATTAAACTCCTTAAAAGAGCTCCATAGGATTACCTAAAAGAAAGAAAGGAAACGGATCTTTAAAGTTATATTAAAGATTTTTATTTTGCATTGGAAAGAGAGCGAATGATTTTGCACTGGATTGTGGCCGATGCTGATCCAAGTGAACTCCAAGACCTCTCCAAAATTCCTTCCTCAGAAAGTGACCTATCAATGCAGATCTTAGATCAGGATGTTGACATTTCTGAGGGAAGGCAGTACTTAAGTGTGGAGGCCTGGGCCAAGGTGCTTGATTTGGTTGAGAGAAAAGAGAAATCTCATGAATGGGTGTGCAGTGTGTGAAGAGAAAGTTTAAAGTTTAAGTCTTCACACGCAGGCAATAAGTTGCGATAGATGCCTCAGCTGGCATCATATCAAGTGTGCCACTGCAAAGGGTTCTGTGCCTAAAGGAAAATGGTTTTGCCTCTCATATAAGGCTTACAAAAAGTCCAGTATTTCTCAGTTGTATTGTGGATCTATGTGTCTTGAATATAATTTTATTAAATTCAAAATCTAAATTTATTTGTCGAGTTGTTTATTTTCAGTGTCATAATGGTACCTGTTGGCATCAATAGTTATACTGATTATGGTGTTGAAATACATGTTGCATTGTGTATATATATATTACCCATGTATGTTGTGTCAAGTGCCCCTTTGTGACTGACATGTTGTATGTGTAAAATTAAGAATAAAAAAAAAGAAATCTACCATACTTGGAATTGGCATCTCTGATGAAATCTTGTTTATATCCCTCTTTTTTTTTTTTTTTGACCACATAGATAGGACCGTAAAAATAGCTTTGAAAATCATCTTTACAGACCCGTGAAATTGCATTGAGAATCGTCTTTACAGGACCGTAACAATAGCCACTGCGTTTAAAATTGTCCAAAAATTAGGCTATCAACATGTACGAATAATTTTGTCCAGAAAAGATATCGACTAGAGTTCCAAATTTGAGGGCGTTTGATTCGCCGCCATTGGGCTAAATGTAATCTAAATTTAGGTTTGGATCTAGATTAGGCCCTATAGCATAAATTTTAGGCCTAAGAGGTTATAATCACACCAACTCTCTGAAAAAATGAAAGCATGGCAAGCTCGATTAAACCCATTTAACAAAAGAACAGATAAAATACCTCATGTCCTCAACTTTAAAACTAATATCTTTAATTAAGAACCCTTTGTTTGCGCCAGTTGGGAGGGCCAAATTCGTTCTTAGCACAGCCGAAAACAGATCTAGATCTATAAGGTAAGCGTGTTTTCATACCCTACAGGCTACAGCCAATTATAATGACTTTAAGGATAATACTGATTATATTATAGCTTTAGACTTAAAATCTGGTTCGATCTAGATCTACTTCTAATCTAGATCTATTTCTAATCTAGATCAAGGTATGGCAAGTAGATCTAGATCTAGAATCTAGATCTAGACTTCCGAAAGTGCACACGAGAGAAGTCTAGATCTATCTAGATTCTAGATCTAGATATATAGATCTAGTTATACTGCTTTTCAAGTTGTCAAATCAGGCTTTTCCATATTGTCACTGAAGGATTAGCACCTCACCTTGCACAAGGCCCTGTAAATTAAGGTCTACACCAATACCACTTTACCAGCCACAAAATAGATCTAACATTTTGGCAAATACTTTCTCTTTTCAAGCCTGCCGCCATTGAGCTTGATATTCTGATTCGACAGTAGGGTATTTTTTGTGAAAAAATCGCAAATGTTAAAATCGATACAATTTTTTTGTGAATACTGGGGCGGTATCGGTTATTTTTTATGCTTTTAATTACTCGCGATTTGAACCTTTACCAAACTAGTTTCTTCTGTTTTTTGGTTTTTTTTTTTTTTTTTTTTCAATTTTAGACATTATTGGACACGTTTTCTTTAAATAAATGGTAAAAACAAAAGAGTCTTTTTTGTGATGGTTTGTCAACAACAGAAAGTGTATTTTTTTGTGATAGTAGTGATGGCTTGTTAAATATTCATATATATCCTGTTGAAACTTCAATTACGTTTTCCTCACTATATGTTTTTTGTCACAAAAAAAAAAATTCCATATTATGATTTATGTGCTGATTTCCTTCAAATTTAGCACATCCTGTTACTGAGGACATTATAAAAAAATAAATAAGAGGCTTTTATTGATATGTCATATTTATTTTATTTTTTTTAGAAATTTGACTTTTTTTCGTCGGAAATGATGGTCAAAGCTACTTCTAATAATATAGATAAAATATAACTTAGATATTGATTTGGAATATTGCCAGTAAAGTTTAAAATGACTTGAAGTTCACCAGTAGGAGGAGATACATTTTAAAAACCACAGATTTTGCGAATGCAAAGGTGAAATTTCTTTTTCCTACATTATTTTCTCATTGGTATCACCACGCCGCATTAATTGGTCAAAAAAGATAAAAATAAAAAAGTCCTTTCTCAAATTAGTAAAAAAACGACTCTCAGGTGCCCCCGTCCATCCTTTTAATATATAGTTATACAACCAAAATAATGCCTTGAGAGACCTATGGTTTGGTATCTCCCCCCACC
>BLXT01000825.1:2478586-2517168 GCA_019648995.1 Plakobranchus ocellatus | reverse complement strand
ACAATCAATCACAAAATATAGTTTATACTATTTACTATACATGCCTTAATTGTGTACGTATGTCGAGGTATATGCACATAATATTATGTCTGTAAGTATGTGTATTGGTATTCTATGTATTTCTATATATATATAATATATATATATATTTATTTATAAATGTGTGTGTATATGGACGTATGCGTGATATGTATCTATAAGTATTTATGTAGGTGTGTGTGTGTGTGTGTGTGTATATATATAGATACATGTATATCCTTTTTTCTTTATACCTTATAAGAAGGCTCTTCATTTCAAATGAATTTAAAATATTAAGCTTATATTTTATGTCATGAGCTTTTGCTTAGCGTGTATTCATGACATTTTATTTACGATCGTCATTTTTTTAGTTGATAAAGCCTTCTACACGAAACGTTGTCACTTATAGTTATACTCTTGTGCTGTGTAATTTGTTCTTATATGTTTGAGTTGAGATTGTATTCTTTTTCTATTTTTATTTATAGTAATGGTTCTTAAACATAAGTACGTCACGATATTTTTGGCTTGGATCTTTCACAAAATTTAACCCTTACACTTGCCGATCCAATCCGGCCAAACTTGAAGAAAAAAGATGATGATGAAAAAACAAATTTTATCAAAGAACACAATAATTTGATTTTTTGATAAGATGGACTGGAGATTGTAGTATTTTAATTATGTAATAGTTTAATTATATAAACATTACTTTTTTCGCGTATGATACCAAATTTTTACACCTACATGCTTGACAGACAATGAAAGGAAAATGACCTTTTATAATTCTTACATTACTTAAGTGCTATTTCTTTGGCCCAGATATTTAGTTAGTATTCAGAAAAGCCACTGATTTCTCACAAATTATGCCCTATTCGCTTTTGTTGCTTCTCCAATTGAAAAGCTGTCTAAAAGAGGGAAAACAAAAGAAAAAGATTCATTTATGACATTAAAGACATCACATGTGAAACAAAGTAAGGCAAAAAGAATTGCAACATTTCAGTTTATTCAATTCCAATCATAAATCTTCTGTGCAGCATACAGAAACTATACAATCAAAAAATTCTTGCGTATACCTCATTGCAGATTGAAAACACAACTCATGCACATATTAACTTTTCCACTACTCAAATACAAAACCATCTTTGTTTTCTCTTTTCTTATAGCAGAGTTTACAAATTGTTGACCATCTTTCACCATGACTTCAAAACATCTGTTCATAATTCATTCAGACACAGCTGATACAATGAGTTCACACGCCTATGCTGCACAAAAGTTTGTCAAGGAAGAAAAACAATCCGGTCACGATAGTGCATCTTCAATACATGCTTTGTGACAGTTAGGTGTCAGCAGTATTTCAAGTTATATCTTCACACTCTCACTAAGAGGGGAAAAAAAATGTCGTCATCGTAAAGGCTTGTAAAGTTATAGCGTATCTCACTCAAAAGATGAAAAATGGAACAACCAGAAAAAGTTTGGTTCAAAGTTATACAACAGCACATCAAACTGATGTCATTAGCTCAATTAATTTTCTCTTGAAATATTCGATTATTAATTAGCTTGTCTTATAAATCAGGAACATCATATGTGCTCATGTTGGAATTGAGTTGCTACATTATACAAATAACTTATTTAAAATCAAATGGCTTACTTTTTGCCTCTATTCATGAGGAAACAAAAAACATATCATAAATAAAAAAAAGAAACAAAATGTCACTAAATGTTGGAACTTTAACAAATGTTAAGTTCATAAATACATCAAGATTCCCAGATTTATTTGTGTTCTGAAGAGCAGTACCTGAAATGTTGTTATTACGATTTCTTTAACCTAAAAAAAAAGGAGGAAAATATAAGTTTTTCAGCAGGGAGTGTAAGAAAAGATTATATGGAATAAAATATATTTGAAAAACCAATACCAAAGAGCATCTCTCCCTCTTGCTGAATGGAATTTTTTGGTTAGTGAAAGAACATATTGTTTCTAGTTCTTTTTTTCCTCCATTTTAATGGCTTAGTGTATTAAAATACTACTAAATAAAACATTGGCTGGAGTGTGGGTTAATGTGAATGTTAATTGCCTGAAGTTTTCATTTGGTTTAAAAAAAAAAAAAAAAGGAAGGAAAAAATAATTCATATTACTAACTGCCTGACAAAGGGCTAATGGATTTCAGTAATGAAACTGAAGAATGTTTAAGAAAAATTTTCAACGTTAAATTTATTTATTTATGAGACACACCATAAAGAATATTGTAAAGCCCTGGCCATTTAGAGTTGTTTATAGATTGAAAAATGGAACAAGGAAAGACTGGTCAGACGATGCAGAACATAAAGAAAAATGGAGCAAATGGGTTTTTTCAAACAAAGGAAAATAGGCCAAGGAAAAGAAAAGAAGAGAAAAAAAAGTAAAACAAAATACAATTACATTGACACAATTGAATCAATAAATAACTATATTTAAATTAAAAACATTTTATACCCTAAATATCACAAGAAAAAAAGCAAATAACCTATTGAAGTATATGCTCTCTTTACTAAATTGAAAAAAATCTTCAATTGAAGCAGCTCTAGTTTTGAGGTGCAAGATAGCATGGTCATTTTTTCCTTCTTCTACCATTAAATCTATAGCTACAGATATAATGTAGAGCGCACCATTTAGTTGTACCAAATAAATGTCATCATTATTTCAATTCATAAAAGAAATTTCAACCAGCAATGCATATGCAAATGGCCAGACATTTTAAAATGATAAGGAACTAAATTCAGACATGTATTAAAGGTTTGATTTCATGGAAATCTTTGTAATGGCACATCTATTTTTTGACAGGCAATATCCGTATTTTACAAATAAATGCATGATACTAGGCTAGGCCCATTAAAGTTATCAATAAAAGAATCACGCTCTTAACTAGCAGCACAGCAAAAAAATAGTTGTGTCTAATGCTTCATAAGTTTAATTAAAAGTAATTAAAAATTCTGACCAATCAAACATATACACTCAAGTCTTCTAAGGTAGTTGATAAAAAGTGTGAATGATCTGTCTGCAATATATAATACAGTAGCTTTGCCCACAAAGAAAAATGGCTCGTTAAATATTATTTCATAATTTTAACAAAAAATAAAAAAAAAAGAAGTGTTGTGCGGAAAAAAATGAATGTTTTTGACTAGGGCTTATTTTCTGACCAGCTTGGTTTAGCAAAAAAAAAAAAAATGTAACTGACAAGCTTGGTTTAGCAAAAACAAATGTAAATTGTAAAATGTTCTTTGGAATAACAGAGAAGATTTTTAAAAAATACACTTTCATTTTGCTGCAAAATTCAAGGAAACTACACACAACATGATAAAATTGACATTTTTTTTTTGCCTACATGATAATTGGAAATGATTGCCTACATGATAATTGGAAATGAAAAGTGTTAGGTATGATGATGTTACTTTATACATAGTCTCTTGCATTTTTTTTTAGCCACTGTTCTTCTTCAAAGCCATCCTTTTAACAAACTTTGATGCTTGAACAGCTTGGCTCATTTAGAAAGAGGATGAATGCAAAAAAATTTTGAAAAGATATGCCATGGTTAAACAAAACTTGCATGTTGCATTGATCCTCTTTCTTTTTTTTCTTCATCTTTTTTCGTTTTTTTTTTTTTACATAGATTTTTTTTCATACCACAGATTCAATACATTCAAATCTGAAAGCTGTAAAGATTTTTATATTATATATAATATATATAAAAAAAAAACATACATGCTCTTAAAACATGATCATTTCAGAGAATCATCTTGCAAAGCCTTAAGAAAAAGGGTTGCCGCATATTTTTGCAACTGCTACTTTTGTTATGCTCTTAATCTTTCACTAACAACAAACAAAATGGGTGAACATACTTTAGGAATGGAAAAGTATTTTTAAGTGTTACAATTTTGATAAACATGTTGCCCCATCATTTTAGAAAGGGTCAATGTCAGTGTGTTGAATGTAAAATCCATATTCTTGCATATTATGTTGTGAAATTAAGAATTCTTTAATACAATAAATATCAAGTTCCTTGCTCTTTAAAAAATTACAAAAGATCTATTTAGTTCCTCAACAGGAAAAGCCCACAGAGGAGGATTTTATCACTTTGATGTTAGACTTTGACAGGCTTTCTACGGTGAAAGATCATTTGTTGTGGTGGGTGAAAGACAATAAAGAAAAGGCTTTTCACATTTAAATTGGTACCCCTCCCAGCAATCCCCTTTTTTTTCCCTTGAAAAAAAAAGGTTCCTTGATAAAGATTATTTCTCAATTTTCTTAAGTTCTCTGACTGTGACTTCTAGTAAAGAAAAGGAGGAGACAACACCAAATTTTTAAACGGTAGGTGAAAAAAAAATAACAAGATGAGGCAGTACAAAGAACTACAGAACATACTAGTTTGGTTTAACACTTGTATATAGCCAGTCCACTAACAATGTGATCTCAGGCCTTCCGTCAGGCCAGGGCGCCGGTGGGAGGCCTTGAACCCAAAACAGAAGGGTCCCTGCAGATCTGGCTAGCCACTGTGCCACTGACGCCCCACAGAGCATACTACAAGACTACTTTTGAGAACTGTTCAACAACTGCATTACAATGCTTAAAAATATCTTGCAGTCAATGATAATATTCTCTACTTATTCATGATTCTAAGGGACATATCTGCAAAATTTGGCGGCAAATTTTGTATAAGTTTAAAAGCTGTTAATCATCAAATATGAAAATTTGCCAATTCAGAAAAACTATAACACTAATATCTAGCAATGTCAAGGCATTTGTTCAATGAGTATCCACCTTTTCCTTCTGACTTTTGGCTCAAGAATTCCAGACATGCATTCATTCAACTAGATTGAAAGACTATAATTCCATTGATCTGCTCTTTAGATTAAGAAATTGTCTATATACACACTGTACAAAGAAAGGTTGTTGCAAATTGGTTGATCAGCTGAACAACTGAAGTAAATTTTTTGTGCTATTGGTATTGGTGCATAAAACATTTGATGCAGAGGTATGGATATACTACACCATTAAAAAAAAAAAAAGAGGAATTTAGGGGGGAAAGACAGAGGTAATTTTGTTATCTACAATTAAAATAAAATCGAACAATTCAGAATTTTGGACTTGCAATTCAACAATTCTCCTGCTAGGCTAACTTATAAGAGGGAAAGACAGCAAAAATACTTTAGTCTTAAGCAAATCAAACTTCACCACAAGGTTACTTACCACAAATTTGATTTGCTAAGCAAAGCTGATGGTTTGGAGGGACAATGTGAGCAATTTTAGTGAGAGCACAATATCACACTAAACACAAGCACTCTTTTGTCTTAGGCAATCTATTCTCCACTTATTATGTCCCACAACCAATCTCATAAATCAAACAATAAACTGTACATTCATTTCATACCTTAATACCAATATTATTACAAAGAAATATTCAAGTTCTTAGGTTTTCACTGGTTGCCATCTTAAAACAAAACAAAAAATAAGTAAAAGCAAACATAATTACTCATACAAACAGATTGGAATATTGTGAGGAGCAAAATTATGACAAGTTCAGCCACAATTCTGTACAACTGAAATTTAATAGCATCAAAAGAGAACAAAAAAGCTTTGTAGTTTTCTTTTTTTTCTTACGGGGGAAATGGCAGCAACATTAATGATAAAAGTGCATCTTTTTGGATCACTAACATCCAAAAACTAATATTTGAAATGTTCTTTCAGCTTTGTTTGCACAAACCTAATCTCTCTGCAAACTGTTTATTTTCTTTTAACAACCAATCAATCAGGAGCATATCAAGCTCCCTTCTATGAGGCACAACATAGGAGTGATCTTTCTCAATTTTACAAATTAAATAGTTTAAGCATTTGCATCCATAATACAAACTTAAAACATTAAAAAAATCAAAGTGGTATTTGTGGGTTTGTACAGAAATGAAAGTTATTTATGCCAGCTACAACCTAAACAAAACAATATGTGTCTGAGATGAAGTATCTTAAAACAGTTTCTTTGCAGCCCAAAAGAATGGGGAGCAAGACATGTTGGCCTAACTTATCTAAAAAAGAAAAAAAAATTGAGAGCAGGAAGGAGCATAGCATATTAAAATATTTACCCTCAACTCCTATTTACAATGTATCAGTTCAGTATGCTAGATGAGCTAAAGGCCAATTAGCCATGTTACATAAAGATTCTTCCTTTACATTTGTAAAAGCATACATAACCACAAAGACAAGGCAAGGAAAGGGGAAACTAATTTCAATTCTATTCCCTTTAAAGTTGAGTTTAGGGGTAGAATTCCCTTTTGCTGATGTAAGTAATAAAAAGGGGAATCCTATACAAAAGAGAAAGAAGTTTCATTGCTAGTCTAAAAGAAGTAATTTCAAGGACTACAAGTATACTGCCACTTTTTAAAAAAAGTATTGTACTTAATTTATTACAGCATCATGAAATAAAAAGCTATTCAGTGGCAGCTACTTACAAAACAAATGATGTGGGCTCAGTTTATAACTGTATAATATCACAGAACATTTTTCTTTGATTTGCCTGATCTGTTTATGTGCAATTCATGGATTTGGATAGAAGCGCTTGGTGAATTTACCAGCAGTAAAACAGATCTTTATCATTACATAATTTTAAAAACCACATCATTATGGATCTAAAAAAAAAAAAATTAGATCTGAGAATTAGATCACAATTCCTCAAAGTAACTGTTGCAACAGTTATTATTTAAAATGTGATTGAAGGAGAAACCCCATAAAAATTGAAACAATACTTTGTTCAGGTGGGAAAAAAAATACAGGTGAAAAATTTCAGAATATCTTTTCTTACAAAAAAACCCCAAAAAAATAAAAAAAAAAAAACCACAATGGTCACTGACAGTCTAAAAAAATGTACCATGTTGCATATGTATGAGCCAGTTTCTACTTCTTAATGAACCCTACTTTATCTGCATACATACCTTAGCATGTAAGGATAGATTTCAAAAAGGAATTTGGCTACTGATAGAAATACTGCTAGCTGCCTCAAAGATTAAACCTTTAAAAGCATGTTGATAAATCGAGAATTCTGCTTCAACTTTGTTATAGAGATAAGCTATACAAATCAGAGCGGCGTAATTTTGACCTTTTAATTCTGAAATGGAAAGACTGTTTGGATTTTGTGGAAAGAAAATTTTTCTTTACAGCACAATATCACTAAGAAATCAAATAAAAAGGAAGGCACATTATTACACACAAAAAGCTTGGCAGCACTCAACAAATTTAACTTTGCTTCACAAAATAAATCATATGCACTTGCAGAGATCAAAACTTTGGACAAGCGCAACTGGAAGACACTATTGTAAAATTCAAAAAGCCCTGGCTGAACCTAATTCAATGCATACAAAAACAAAGGAAGACTAAATATTTAGTTTCAATGCCCACCTAAGACAGTAATGCCTGAATTCCAAAACTGACAGCAGCTGTGCATGCCAAAAGACCACTGTCTTCCAATGAGACAAGAAAGAAAAGAGTCTATGATAAATAACATTGGATCTCAAGAAACGCTGGTGACATTTGTCTTATGAATCAGATAATATTTTTTTTTGAAACAACAAGGACAAGATTGTGAGAGCGCTTGAAAGAATTCAGGGTAAAAAAAACAAACAAACACAATACCTACACATTAAGACAAAAATTAGTCCAATATGTGGCTTTAGATTTCTAAATGCCTTTGGTACGGTGAAGCATCAAACTAATAACGGTACTGACATAAGTTCAGATGATCAAGGTGTTACTTTTTAAGAAAACTTAATTTAAAGTGATTTTTTCTTTTTCAAAAACTTAAAAATTTCCATCTTGATACACAATCAACAAAATTGTATGCAATCTGAAGCATTGCAAATTCGGAGTACATCTTGAAATCAAATCAAATCAGTTACAAATCATCACAAAGATTTACTGTCTCTGTCATATTTTTCTACTCCTTCCTGTGAGCTCTATAATCATTAAAACTGGAAAGTTGTTTTCACCATTGCTAAGAACCCAAAAAAAAAAAATTGTTTAATGCTGTGATTTGCAACATTTGTTTTATTTGAACTGTTCTCAAAACAGATTTTAACAATAGTGTTATTTTTATTAAAATATGTAGTAGTGTAGTGATATCACAAAATGAGACAGGAACTGGTGTAATAAGTATTGCTGCAATTGTCAAAATCATTCATTTTTTTACATCCAGCTTTTCTTACAACCTTTGGGAGAGTCTTGCAATGTTTTACACTATTCAAAATCTGTGGTTGGTGATTTTGGGAAATAATGAACCCTTATTTTTTTTTGCAAAACATCTCATTTGTGGCAACCCTACACAAATATGTAAAAGTAAAATGCAACTTGGAACTTATTGGACTGGTCTCAAAACATTCAGTAGCTGAAAACGATTTTGTATCTATCTATTCTTAAACATCTGATTTCAAACAAGACAAAATCAGTTTTTATTCAAAGAGCAAAGACTAATGCATTGTCAGCATGTAATCCAATTAGTCTGAGGCACAAACGGTCTTTTTGTCTTTGGCCTGGTTTATGTGCATGCGTATATTATTTTACAAACATCAGCATTTACCTTTGTTATAAATATGAAAATCCTACAACTCACATGAAAAATTAAATCACATGTTTCAAAACAGATATCCTTTGGGACAATACTTGAATAGCAATTAACAAAACTTTTTGCCCAGATCTTCTCAATATTTCTAGAGCAACTCTTTCACTTGTAATAATACCATTAGGTGTGTTTCTAATTGCTTTGTATATGTTAACTTCTGAGGATCTAGTGATTAAGATAGTGACATGTATTAAAGAGCAAATTCAAATTTATTCTCTATGCTTACTTCCATAGAATCTTGTACTAAAAATACAAATTAAAGAACAAAACAAATTTGACAGACACAGTCCACAAATTCAGTGGAGTTGCAAATGTGATTAGCTTTAATGAAAACCATTAACCAGAGAGGTGAAAATTACTCATTTCTCTATGTGGAGAACTTTCTATAGATATGTGATAGCCTTTCTATACATGAAGCATTGAAATTTCTACTTCTTCATTTTAAAATTTTGATTTGCATTTCTGAGATGTGAACCTGCTACTCAATTCATTTTGTAGGACTGCTACACATTTATTCTCTATCCTTAATTTCATGATTTATTTTTTTAAAATTTTTTATGTATTGACAACATACCCATCCACCCTTCCCGCAAAATCACATACTATAATGCTAGATATAAAATAACTGCTTGCTGTGTGTTTTTTTCCTAACAATTTTCTACTAGAGACTATAATCAATCTTACACTTTAAGGAAGAGAAAAAAAAATTTATAATCGTCTACAGAGCAGATAGCCACAACTTGCATTTCCTATTTTTGCATGTGCTGTCCTGCAAAAGAAAAAACCCCAAGTAAATTTCAAGTTAATCTTCTACATACATGGCTTGCCAAAAACTTCTATTTTTTAAGCTCCTATTATGGCAAGGCTCTCAGAAAGCTTCTATCAATCTTTTTTAGATACAAATCAGCTGTTACAGAAATGTAAAAAGTAAAATATATTTCAAAAAATCAATTTGAAAAGTTCTACATCTCTCTGTACGTCGTGAGCCAAAAATGGTACAGTGCAAGAATAGAAGTTTAGCTATCGATTTTATCCGAGTATTTTAACTAAAACAAAGCCAGGCCTATACCTCAAGCCCAAAGTGAATTCAAGGATTCTTGCAGGCTAATTTGCAAGGCCTTGCTTGGATTTATTGATAGATAATTTGCGCAGAATGTTTTCAGTATTTCTTCTGTGTCACTTTTTGCATCTTTTGGGATTCTAATTCAAGTTCACTGAAAGCCTACTGTGAGAACCTATTCTTGTTTGCCTATTAATAAAAAAAATACATTACTGAGAGCTTACATATCTGCAATGGAATGCATGTGAACTTGTACAAAGTGCATTTGACTTAAAGATGAAGATGAAACTATTCATTCATTTTCTTACTGCCATGACCACCTTCAGGATCATAATCGTCTTTAATTACCACATTCCTCATCATACTACCTTCACCAGAATCATTATCTCTATATCATCATCATCATCACTACCATCACCTACATCATCCTTATCACAGCAATCTCATCACTTCCTTCATAACCATCTCTATCACCAACGCCACCTTCATCATGATTATCTTCATTATCATCACCATCTCCATCTTCATTATCATTGTCACCACTATCACCAACAACATAACATCACTTCAATATCATCACCACCATCTTCATCATTTTGATAATGATTGTCATTATTACTATGTATAATAACAACACAACGTATTCATCCTTAAGCCTAGAGAGCAATTAAGTACTGTACTGGGCATGAAAGATTTTCAAGGATTTTTAACAACTGTATATCTTTTTCTTTTTACAGCCAATAATTCAACAGACATGCAAAAAAAAAAAGGACACAAAATCTACACTATTGTGGTAGTTTTCATAAATCCACACAAGTAGTATAGTTATATCAGCCTACTGAATACTTCCATTATGCTAGACCTACCAGACCTAGATCTAAACATCAGCCATGGGTACAAGAAAATTAAGATCTACTGAACCTCAATGCCATTACTCTAAGATTTATATAAAAAAATATTGCACATAGCAATAAAAAGCATTCTTGCTCCACAAATGCCTATTGAAGGCAATCATTTCACCATTTACAGTGCTTTCTTCACAGGCGAAACGGTAAGAAATGGCCATGTCTATAGGTTTATTGAGAACATATGCGTTACTGCCGGCAATCAATATTTTTACTATAGAGAAGTAAAGGTCGAAAATGGCTCACGACGTACAATAGCGAAGGTTAATATTTGTTGTTATATTTCTTTTAGTTTTTATTTTTCTCAAAAGGTCTTGAAAAATGTTGCACTATCCCTTGAAAATTGGGAGAACTTTTACATGTACTCCTAGAGTGACTGTTTTGAGGATAAAACAACTTTTATAAAAATACTCTAGATGTCCTACTCTTCTGGCTTTTGACTAATTCACCCTGGTAGTAAGATATATAATATGTACACAATATTATTGTCTCACTTTTATCAGATCACAGCATTAAATAGTAGCTTACACAGATATGATTCAATTTAGAGTATGACATGCTTCTGTAAAGCCACAACCAATAAGAGAAAAATAAAATAACTTGTGTATTAAGATAACTTTTTTATGTCACTAATGTTAGCTGCACACTTGTGCCTGCCCCCTGTCAAAGTCATGAATAAGACGTTTAATGTGGCCGAGTTTATGGTGTAGGTAGTTCATCCTCCCTTTTTTCTCCATAAATTTTGGATCAGATTTCTGAGCTTCATATTCCTCCAAAACTTGTTGCTTCAGAACCTGACAAAATATCAAGCAGATACATTTCAACTCATTAATTTTCAGACAGGGAACGAAAGTTAAAACACACACACACAAACACATTTTTCCTGCAAAAAAAATAAATAAGGCAAAAGCTGGAAACAGACACATTTGAGAAACAAACCCTATAATTTATAAATTGTACTCCTTAGGCTGATCGCACCGCAGCTCTGTATCTGATCTGTGACTGACTTGACCCAAATAGCCCAGTGCATTGCAACACACTATTTTCTGTTTGCCATAGCAGCATTGCGCCGTAGTGGGTCAGCTATCAGCTAACTGACTTGACGCGTTAGATGGCCTATTCAATACCGTTGTAAACCACATCTGACACAAGAAAATCGACTCAATTGAAATAGGCAAACTGGCAAAAATTCAGTAGGTTTTAAGTACTTTTGATGTTAGAATTAATTATTTATCACAAAATTCCATTATATGCTCTACAAAAAAATAAATTTAGATCTAATGTACCAATGCCCTCAGTTCAACCTTCAAAGGCTATCTTCTAGATTCTAAATCTAGATTAGAAGAAAGATGTTAGCTAGATCTATCGTACGAAAGATTTATTTTTAGGTTAAGGGATAGGGTTTTTGTTGTTTAAGAATAAATTAATTATTAAAAAGTTGCCAAGCTGGAAATTTTAAAATTGCCAGTTTCTAGATCTAGGCCCACTATATTCTAGCTGTGTAGCCCCCCAGATCTACATGTACACTGCTATGCAAATTTTCATGTTATGCACTTCTTTACTAAATCTAGATCTAGATTTTTTTTTGTTTGAAATAAAAACATTTTTGATCTTTCCATGTACCAATTTCATGTGAAAAGCAAATAATGTAAATTACTTGCTAATGGTTATTTCTGTATTGATGAATACCACCACTAGTTTAACCCAGATCACAAATACAGTGGTAGCTAGAGATTTGAAACCCTTTATTTAGATGTAGGTATAAAGTTTTAATTTGATTGCCAAGGACTTTAATATTTTCTATTACTTGTATAAACCCACAAATAAATAATTATTGATACATTCTTAAAATGTGCATTACATTTAACTCTAATTTTGGGCCAGACCTCACATACCCTATCCCATGTTGGCACTGTGATGACTCGCAGCAAGCTTGCATCGTGCTAGTTGTGCATCAGGTCAGACACAGTGCTATAGAACTAGGCTGTGATCAGCCTAATACATGAGTTCATAACCATGTTCATAATAATTTTCACAACCATCATGGTACGCACATGCCCAAAAAATGTACAATGCAACACTTTATTCCAGCTACTGCCTAGCTTTTTACTCCAAAGTTATAATTTGGCCCCATCACTGACCCAATCATCTCCTAAACCACTGTGAATTTAAGTAATTTAAGCCTTGATATAGTAGGCAGGGTGCACCCAGTGGCATCCAAAGTCAGAGCCAGGCAGACACCTGAACGAATATAAAAGGTTGCTGCACACCCTAGCGCCAGTTACAATTTTGTAACAAGATAAACCCCACAAAACAACAAGTCATCGTCTTTGAACCACAAAAACTTCAAAATTGCTTAAATGCAAATTTCTTCTGTCAATGTCCTTGCACTTGGCAGGTTTATATTCTACCTATTCATTTCAGGAATACTGAATAAGTTAAAAATAGAACTTCCACTTGGATTCCATATATATTGTGTAAATGAACTATGTCATATTTATGGTAACTCTGCTTTGTTATTGAGAACAGGAAAAAATATCAACAAAAGAACAGTAATTTTGGATTTGATATGAATTGTAATTCTGTCGATGTATTTATTCTTAATTCATGTGTTAAATACTTGGCCTAAATTAAGTATATTGAAAAAAAAATATGCATCATTTTGGCAAAAGTCCAAGAAATCTGCAATACAAACATACAATCACAGAAAAGTATAAATTATGCTGTCTTGTTAATGTCATTAATACATCCAAAACACCATGAACAGCTGATTCAACATACACACACCTTTCACCCTAACTCACACTCCACAACTAGATTTAAAGGAACTTAATCTAAACAGCAATCACCAAGCACCAGTTCAGATGAAGGCTCAAACTTTCATTTACACAAAACCATGATATCGAAACATCTAATTTTGATACTCCTCAAAAGAACTACCACTCCTACATGAACACAGGCAGCCCATTTAACAGTCAACAATGTAAACAACCTTTTTGAGCCAACCATTCTGAGATATTATCGAGTAGGGAGTTGCATTTAAATGCTCCCTCCTTTTTCACCTCACCCCTGATTAATTTGACTGTTGTTACGCCTGAAATCAATAATAAAGAGGGATGTCAACTGATCATGCTCCTTTCTCAAGCTGATAAAAAAGCTGTTGGCAGAAGGTGGAGGGCTGACATTTTTAGAGTGGCCCATCCTAGATGGCCATACCACCCATCCAAAAATGAATGCAAACTTCTATGAACTCTTTTTCTTTGAAAGAACTTTTCAAAGGTGCATTTTTACATAGATATTCTGCTATAAACAATTTTATGATGCAATTCACACAAAAACTTTTTTTTCACCCTTTCTCATCAATTTTTTTTGTCTTGTTTATTTTTGTACCTACAAAAAAATAGAAAATATATTCTCTTTGTCTCAATATAATAAAGTTAACATATATATTTAAAAAACTGTGTACAGATTTAATCAGCAGATGCAACCTGACCTGACCTTTGTCATGCAAAGTCAAATTATTTATTCAATTATATTACACATTGCAGCAATTGATAAAAGTACCCATTTACTAGGTAGGCCTGCAAATATATATATATATTTTTTTTTTTTTTTTTAATTTAGACTCAACATTAAATTGAAATGCTTTTTTTTTTCTTTATTTAAATGAAATAGCTTATAAATAGATTAACTGCACTTTTTAAAACTTCTTTAGTGAATACATTTCAAGTTCCTCCCAAAGACAGCTAATGAAGGGTGACAAATGTACAAGTCTTATGAGAGACATAGCCTCTCAGTTTCCTACAGTGAACACAACTATATTTTGTCTAAGTGGGAATATAATTTATATCCTAATCATCCTTAAAGAGGGAAAAAAAACCTACATGCTTTCTGGCCCTTGTTTGTCTGTTGTACATGCTTTCAAAAAAAGTGAATGCTATTTTTCATGCTACAGCTCCTGCTGATTCTGCGTAATTGCATTTCTTGTCACTCAAATTGCTAAACATTTGCTGCAAGTCAGTGAAGTACAATGTAATCAATAAAAACTGCATACAGGTCTAAAACTTCATACAACGAAATTAATTTGCATTTCTCCACCCAAAACTTAAACTCTTCAATGTTGACGATCAAATCCACAGAAACTGCAGAAATGGAACCAAAATGGAGCTGGGTCCAAAGAACGGGTGGCAGTGTGAGATAAATAACAATCGGAGACAAGACTTGCAGCCTTTGAGCGAAGTGTTTCAAGCGCTTTAGTAATAACAAACTTTGATCTTTGAGCAAAATTCAAATCATGCTTCCTTTAAAGATAATAAACTGAAGTAACTTTTATACATTGCATATACTGATAAAATACCTAAAAGCATATTCTTACCTCAAAATCAGGGGTGCCCTCCTCTGTTTGGTCGATTTGAGAGCGCAGATTCTGAAACTTGCGAGCAACTGCATCCACTTCTTTATGCAAATCCTTGTATTCTTTGTACTCTTTGTTAAACTCAGATTTGTACAACTGGCGTTGTTTGCTATCCACAATTTCCTTAAATTTCCTGGTTTGAGTAAAAGGAGGCAAAAAATACACATTTTGTCATGAAATACCTACAAAAATAATATTTTGCCACTAAGAAAAGGACGTATGGAAAAAAAAAATTGTGCATTACATAGTTATACTAATGACACTTGGTAAAATAACAATTTTCAATATCTCCAAGTCTCCAACTATTTTACCTCCAATACCTCAGAATGCTGTCTGCCACGAACAATCAGGATACTACTCCTGGTTTCCAAGGCTTAGCCCAAGCATGGGACTCACTTTACTTTATACTAATGGTCAATGACATACATGTCATTTTATGAGAAAAGAGACCAGACATTGTTCTCATAAGAGTCATGTTTTATGTGAAAAGACATCAAGGATCAAGGTATTACAAAAACAGAACAACAGTGCACAGTAAAAGTCAGGGATACCAATAGCTACAAGAAAATTAAGATGTATAGATGATTCTGATAGTTTTGTAAACCATGGCTGGTTCTTTCAAAGCAAAAAAAAAAAGTAAATAAATAAAAATAATAATAATAATAATAGCAACAAAAAGTATATCCAAACACCAATAAAAATACATATATTTCAAAAGTGATGCCTTTAACTCACTCAGGGATTTTCCCGTGTGTTACATGGGAGGCAAATGGGTTGACCATAATAATTTTTTTCCTCTGCTGCCATAAGCTCGATCGGTAACGGAATTACCCTAAATGCAAAAACAAACCCTCGGCTACTTTCTGTTAAAGTATCAGAAGTTTCTATCAAAACATTGCGCAGTCAATGTTTTTCAGTTGAGTTGAGGTCAGTGACTCTTGATTTCTCTGCTGTTTGCTATGTTTGAGAGCGAATCAGAAGAGGTTTTAGATTCAGATAAAGACCCAGAAAACCAACCTAAGCGAAAAAAAAGTCGTGAAAATGATCTACTGTCAATCGAGAATCGTCAAGCTCAGATTCAGAATCAGGCAGGTCCAACTCTAGATCTAAATCTAAACCTAGGCCTAAAATTAGTACAAAAAAAACAACAAAAAACATTATGGGTTAACTTTATATTTTGATGAGTAAAGCTCTTAAAGACTGTCTTACACTATTTTCTATTGTAGATCTAGATTCGTCAAGCACAGAATCTGAATCAGGCAGGTCCAAGTCTAGATTTGAATCTAGACCTAAGATTAGCAAAAAAGAAAATAACTTTATGGATTAATTTTGGTGCGTAAATCTCTTAAAGATTGTCTTGCCTCAGTCACGCTTAAGCAAAAAATGAAGATAGAATATTTTTTTTCATTCATATGCTTTAGTTACCTTAATTTATAGCTTAAAAAAAAAAAAATAAAATTTTAAAAATCATAATATAAAAAAAAAGCTAAGCTTTTCATATTCACTTCATTACAAAGATTATTTTTTGTTTTATTACATGGACAAATTTCATATACATTGCTAAGTTACAAGAGCCATGGGAATTTTTAAAAAAAATCCCTCGAAATTTTGGCGTCGAGCTTAAGCAACTTTGAAAATTTGCGGATGCTGAGCCAGTTGAATTTGCTAATGGCATTTGACAATGATAAAAAAATATTTTCTCTATGTAGAGCTGCCAATCTAAAAGAACCAAAGCCTGTAATCTGAGAAAACTGTGATCCATAGATTTGATTTTCATTATTTGTGCTTTTTTCAAAGCACATGCATCAAAAATTAATCTACCCTTTTAAAGCAAACTGCACAATATAAAAAAAAGAAGCCTAAAGGTAACAATGTAAGACTCCTCTGCATTAGTATCGCAAGAAACTTAGGGAATATAAAACAATACAAGAACCAAAATTACGATTTCATACCAATCAAAATTTCCTTTATAGAATAAAGATAATGCATGCAGCTAAATGAATTCAGATAAGCTTGAAATTAAAAAGACCATGGTAGAAAATAACACTGAGGCCTTTTGCCTCCTTAAAAAAATTAAATTGCGATGAAGATATCCTTGAAACCAATGTCACATCTAATTTTTGTTTTTTCAAGGGCATCTTAAATTTATTAAGTGACTGATAACTTTATTTTCAAATTCAAAATAATCTCTCAGAAAAGAAAATTTGTTCAATACACCTTTACTAAGACTTACATATTCTGTGAAAAAATCCTCTCAGATGGCAGCAAGACTGTAAGTCTTCACCATCATTTGATCTAGGCTATAGACTTCACGTTTTTGCAGGCCCCTTGCTTTTTGTTTCTTTTAACCCTGATTAGTGTTACATGCCTAAATGCTTTCTTCATAATTGGGATTTTTGGCCCATACACTACTGCTAGAGCAACTAATATATATAAGATTACTATGAGATGTATAATTAGATCTAATATAGATGTATTATAAATTAGATCTAGATCCAGATCTAGGTCTAGCTCTAGAGTACACTCTTTACAGTTCACTAGATGTATTTGACATAACTCCTGATTACAGTCTAATAAATAATGTAGATCATATACAGACTCTTCAGAAATGCCAATCTCAAGAATTCCACAAACTTGAAAGACATCGTTCATTGCCAGTATGCCATATTTAGTAAGAAATAGAGCAAAAGTTCAAGCCCATTGACACAATACAAATATAACCATACTTCTGCTTTAAAAAACACTTCACCTATTTGAAGTTCGTTAGCAAGTTTATTATTGAAAGTGCATGCATCAGTGCTACTGATATCATAAAAAGTATTGCTGATTACTAGAAATGATAATTTCAAGTGCTAAGTGAGGGAAACAGACAAGAAAGTAACATTAAATTCAGGAGTTGAAAGTGGGCTATTCTTCAAAACTAAATATCGAAAATCAAACAAAAATAAATCTAAATCTAGAGTAATAGTATTTGTATCAATAGGGAGTTTGCATCAAGCGGAAGCATCTCATTACAAAACAAACCACTTCTACTCCCAGTACAAAATGAAAAAAAAAAAAACCAAAAGTGAAAGTCCAGGGCAAAGGAAAATAAAATAAAGTCTAAGTTCGTCTTAGGCAAATTATGAAAAATTGTAATTTTTGGACACAAAATTGTAATGCGTTATTAATTAAATTTTCTCCTAACAGTTGACAACCCTGTCTATGGTTTAAAAAGCCAGCAAATAAGTACAAAAGTGAAAGTCCAGGGCAAAGGAAAATAAAATAAAGTCTAAGTTCGTCTTGGGCAAATTAAGAAAAATTGTAATTTTTGGACACAAAATTGTAATGCGTTATTAATTAAATTTTCTCCTAACAGTTGACAACCCTGTCTATGGTTTAAAAAGCCAGCAAATAAGTACAAAAAATGAGCAATTCAAGCTAAGCTACCAAAATAATTTGTCAGAGGCGGAAAATACATACATAATAAATGCAGGAATTTTTTTAATGCACAGCGTGAAAAACAGCACATTATGTATAATTGGCTGGTAAAAAAGAATTTTTTTGGGAAGGAAGATAATAAGATGCTTGAAAATTTATAAGGGTTTTTTAAATCAAGTGCTTTTTAATATTTAAAAATAAGGTATATGATTAATGTATTCACCTAAGATAGTCTGGTTTATCATCATTGTCATCCTCCTCGTTTACTGAAAAAGCACACACACACAAAAAAAAAAAATGAATGCAATATCAACTTAATATCCATTATTTTTCATATTGCTAACTAAAGAGGTCAATTGTATCTATTTCATTACAAATGTCAAGCACTTTTCCCATTGAATGATTTAATGGACAAAAAGAACTATTCAAAATCAAATAAAGATAAAAGTTACCAAACGTTTGATGGATCCCAACAAAATTTACATTTAAAACAGCTGAAAATGACTCCACAGTGAAAGCAAAAACATGAATGCAAAAGCTTGCTTATTTCCATTATCAATATCTCTTAATTTACCTTTAATTTCATTCCCTGCGAAGGATCTACCTATCTAAGGACATGATCTAATCACTTGAAAGGTCAAATTATCAAATTCATACTAGGTTGGCTTGGAAATTTCCACTCACCATCAAAATTTTCTCTGTTTGCTGTAGGCGAGGATTGCTGATTTAGAGTAGGCTTCACAACACTGACAGGCTTTTCTTCCACAGCTCTTCTGTCAGTATGAGCTATTCTCTTCCTCTTATTAGGATTGGAACCCGTTTCTTCTGTTTCATCTGTCAAAGCCCTTTTCTAAAAAAAAAAACAAAACAAATATTGAAATATGATAATTTAAAAAATGATTTTAAAGAAAAATCTATGAACCATTGTCATAACAAAAAAAACAAAAGCCATTCTGACTATGGAAAGGAAAAGGGAAAAAAAAAAAAAAGAAGTATCTAAAACATAGGTTCCCAGCTATCACTGCATTCATTTTTTTTTTCTTTTAATTTCTAGGCTCTTAATGTAAGAAATTCTATGAAAAGACAGTGAAGCCATTTGATTTAGGGACACAACCATACAGTGGGTGCTTTCTGTCAAGATGAAGTGAACAAATAACAAAAAAATAGTGATTTTGGGCACGGTAGAGTGCAAGTACTCAACTTTCACAGGAAGTAACAACCCTCATTATGTACACATTCTTTTTCTTTGGAAAAAAAACAAAAAAAAAAAACCAACAAGAAAAACCCAAGAGGCGCCGAAGGCCGACTAAATCAGTTGATATTCCTCATTTTCCTGGGGGGGGGGTTTGTGTTGTGAAAAAAAAATATTGTCTCTAGAAAAAAAAATATTGCATCACTTTTAAAAGCCATGGTTTTATTGCACAGCATTACTTCCAGGGTTAGAATAAAAATGATCATGACAGTAGAATGAAGTCACAATCAATTCACTAAGGACTGTGCCCTATCAAGATTAACATAGGCTATAAATTGGCTTTTTTTTTTGTCCATTTAAGAAAAAAAAACGTTGAAATAAATCTCAAACAATATTTACAAATGAAAGAAACAGTAAAATACTATGAAACAACAAGCAAAAAAGCAATGTAACTGGTTATCTAAAAAAAAAATTTGGAATTTCTGAGCAGAACAGCTAATTTTTTGTATTTGAATGTTATTGTGATGGTTACCCTGGGTTAGATAGCTAAATTTAAATCTTAAAAGGGCTTTGCCTTAGGCACTTGATTTACCCTTACTTACACCAGTCTTAGATTTACATTTAGGTTTAGGTTTAGTGCTACTGCCACTGAAACCAGGCTCTTGCTCTGAATCACAGAATTTTTAGAAGCCTCAGAAATGAAATGAAGATCTTAATCACTACAGGACCCACTTTCACAGAGAAAGTGGCCAAAACACTTTCTTCGCTTGCCATTGTTTGTTTACAATGTGTAAATTAACATCTCATTTAATCCTGTTGCCAAATCAATCCTTAATGAGTAAACGCAATTAACTCACATTACCTGCAATGTTTGTGGACGGCAAAATACCAATCCTGCAACTCCTGCGGGTTCCAATTTCCGAATTTTCTTTCCATGTAAATATCGCAACAGTTGCAGTATAAGTTACGGCATCCGTTAGCTTAGCCATTTAGCTTTTGAATGTTATAGGCAAAGTTTTTTTCGAACGATTAGTACAAGGAAGACAGCAATTTTACGACACCCCCAGCAGCTACCCGTTTCCGACTGATTTCTAGATGGAAGTTTAGATATTGATAGCATCATGGGAAATGTATAAGATCCACATTATGAGTCCCCAAAGCGTAAAATGGCCAAGCCTAGTCTTCCAAAAGGTAGAGGGAAAGGAAAAGGTAAACGCAAATAAATCGGGCTCATCATGAGCCTAGATCTAAACCCCAGCCTCAAGTTGGAGCTAGATCTAAATATATATCTAGATCTAAAAAATCAACCAAATGACATAGACTCAAAATTTTTTTTGTAATCTAATTTTTATTATCTTGAAAAAGTATGGCACAAATTTCATAGGTATATCTTTACCAACAAATGCACAGTGATTGTTTGAAAATACCTCCGAAATGTCTGGTACACAGGGAATTATCAGAAAAAAAAGTAAGGTAGTCAGTGAGTTAATCTTATTGCATACCTGGTTGTTTCCAGGGCTTTCTGGATTACTACTGGCAGGAGAAACTGCAGGAGAGGTGTGATTTGCCCTGCTCTCTAGCTGCAGATTTCTGAAATGAAAAACATTTTTCCTTCTTTTGCATTCTTTTCTTCCAAAACATAATTGCAATACATTTTGAACCAAATATTTTTGCAATTTTAATTTTTTCTTTTATGTTCAGCTTGAGAATTTCCATGCATCATAATATTTTTATCATTAGCAATATTTTGTACAATTAAAAATAAAATTTCTTTAGCCAAGACAACCAAAAAATTTTCATTAGAACTTAGTAATTTATTCTTTAAACATTACATCTGAGCATATAACTAAATCAATGGGTGAATGTGACAAATTCTTTGACATATATGACTATTACAAAAAGCATACAGCCACAAAAAAGCTTTACTTAAGTCTTTTGATTGTTGTCAAATCTTGTCTAAAAGATTGTTACCTCTTCACTAAAAATTTGTCTTCATCTGAATAAAATGGCCACTCAAGTCGAACATCAGCCCAGCTTGCACGAGCTAAAGTGTAGCTATTATCTTTGCTCATCACAGCAACTTGCTGGAGCACTGTACCAAGACTATTCTTATCTTTCTCTCGTATGCCATCTGTAAAAAGAGATTTTTTTAGCCACTATGAGAACCATGCCATCAGCCACTCTTACCAGCAACACTATATAAGTGGAAAATTTATAACAATAATTAATATTAAATAAGCACTGTCTCTCTGCTGGAGCTCAATGAAGAGCAGTATCAATAGTTTTAAGTATAATATGGACAAAATTGCACATTATTTGGCAGCTCTGTAAAAGAAAGATCTCCCAAAACGAAGGTGATGTTATATGTGGCCTGTAGGACTATTGTAGACATATTGATACAACCACCATCATGTTTAGGCCCTATAAAAAAAAAACCATTTAAATGAATATGCTAACTTCAAATCTAGGTTTTGAGTATTTTTTTTCTGTACTGTGACAAATTTTGCGTTTGCGTTTACGGAGTCTACATCTACATTCCAAACGGCTGATCTATAGATCTAGCCTTGCTGTCTTAATATTCAGTAAAATTTTTAATTGGCCTCGGTCTGTTTAATAATGCAGTTAATATTTTAAGCTTTCTTTACCATTTTAGATTTAGGGATGTATAGAAAGTTTTCAAAGGTGCGAAAACACTGTTCTAATAAGTTGTTAGAGCGTAACGGAGAGAGAGAGAGAGAGAGAGAGTAGATAAGCTTGAGTTGCCACTAGAAACTTAAAGAGATGCTTACGTATTAAGCAGGAAATAAATGAGAGTACCTTGTTAGACAAAGACAATACTTTTAGCCAGCTGTTTTAACATAAGATTTCTTGCACAGATTGTTTGTTTAATATCCACCTAATCAACATGGGCATTATATAACCAATATTTTCTGGAAACTGTAGGCAGTGGGTACAAATATTAAAAGGTTGTTGAGGGATTGTTCTAGAGATGGCTGAGGGATAGATTGTCTATATCAGTAAACTTGTTGATCTACAGATCTTGGAAATTTACTATGAAATTGTTGAACTGCTCATTAAAAAAAAAAAGGTCTTGTAACCATTTCCTGATATCCTCTTTTAAAAAAGAAGCAGTTGATGGCTCGATTAATAAGATTCTTGTTGCTCTGTGAGAAGTGTCCTTTCCAATTTACACTGCAACCACCCAGCTACAATTAGATAGCTAAATCTCGTAAAAATTGCCAAGACAAGCAAAGGTGAACTATCTCAGTGCTGTACATAAAAAAAAAAGGAACCCTAAAGCTGATTTCCCATCATCAATTCCATGTTTAGGACTATCTAAGGGGCTGAGATGCAAAACCCTCTGCATCCATTTTTCTCATTTTGATAAATCCACTTTTTTCAATGTCTACTTTACTTTTATATTAAGAGATACAATTTTGTAAATAAAAAATAGTAGGCTGTTCAACTGTGTTTTGGATTAAATGAAAAAAAATGTGTTTTGATTTAAATTCTATTTTTGTGGTGTAAAAAGTTTCCATTTTTTTGCAAAATGAAATACATCCATTATTTTTTTTAAACCAGATACATCCATTTTTTTTTCCAAAAGCAGACATACAGATATTTTTTAGTTGTATCAACCCCAAATAAGTGCAGCACTTTGTTTTGCCCACTGTTCTGCACACATATATTTTATTATTATTTATACCACTTCCTTTTGTATTGTTTTGTCTATCATAATTATTACTCCCTATTTTTTTTTTTAATCCTATTGCTTCAACTACTCTCCCTGTTGCACCACTTCAGCTACCATCCTCCAGCAAACAGTATTCAATCATTTTTCTATCATCATCATCCATGTTCCTTCACTTTTGCAGCCATCACCTCCATATTTTAAAATCACCTTCCATTTTCATTAGATATTAGATGTAGACAATGGAAGCAGGCCTCTGTTTATAAAGAAAATGCATATTAAATTTTAGGTATACAAGAAAGCTTGCTTTCACTGCTGAATACAATCTATTTTTTCCTGGTTCCTAGAAAAAATTATGCTATTATTTTAGCTTATAACATCACATGAACTGAAATATTGTTGAGTCTATCGTTTTCGGGTCGTGGTTACATATGGCCTTTTTCCTCCTCCAGAGTGCCTGATACCGCTTTGCCAGGCTATGCATGTGCATCTCAGGGTTTCTTCTTTTTCTTTTTTTCCATTTTTCGTCACTTGTTGTGACTCTTCGAGGCCATCAAATGAATTTAATTCATTGATTTGTACTGGTGTAGCCATAGACACAGACGCCATTTTGGCTGTTGTGATCAGCGTGTCACATGACTTATCTGCTTGCCTTGATTGGCTCTATTCGCATTTTTTGGATACATCGACTTTTGCATTAAAATGGTGAAATGATATAGAGGAGTTTGCAAAATTATAATTTTATGAGTTGGTTTAAAGAGTATATATCAGGTTTTGACCGATTACCTTCATGGTGCAAAAAAAGTACATGCGAGAATGTATACTCAAAGTACTTAACGGTAGAAAAGCCTAGAATGTCGCATAGCGGGTCTTGCATCTCAACCCCTCATCTTTTCTTTTAACCATCAAAATAGATTATAATTGTTTCTTTTCTTCTAATGAGAACCTATCTTTTATTTCTCTTCTTTTTATATGTCACATTTGTGTAAAAATAGTGCATCTAAAGCAGGAATAAAGGTTTAGAATAATTCTCTGCACGGGTCTTAATTTTATGGACTCTTGAAAGTGCAAAATTGAGTTCAAATTCAATTGAGAAAACCTTTTGTGGAATAGTTCAAGAAGAATATTGCATTATCAATATCATACTCTTTTAACAGCTGTTTATAGAAAATGATTAGTAAAACATCCTAAATCGATTTTAACACAGAAAATAAAAGTAAGAGTTGAATCTCTAACTTTATACATCTTTGTTCCAAATGCTCTTTGATCTATATACACACAGCTCACCATAAAAAAATGATCTTGTTTTTCTCAAGAAACAAAAAAATTTCTGTAGACATGATAATTATTCTGCTGTAGTCAAATAAAAAGCATTATCGTTCATAGACTTAACAATAATGATACTGCTCTTTAATTGGCAACAGCAGAATGGGATGTGCCTTTAGATGCATTTAAATATATATATTTCACATCCTGTAAAATTCTTAAATAAAAAAAAACAAAAAACAATGAAGTGCAAAGATATTAAAGTGAGGCTCAGTCCACATTCATTTCTTTTCTAACTTTGGAAACCATTATGTAACAAAATTTTGCAGTTTAAAACTGACTGACTTAATATCACTAAACATTTGTAAATCGCACTTTTGTTCCCTTCTTTTCAACAAATCTGCACTGTTCATGACCTATTACTGATTTATTGTGCTCCTGTCTCTCATCTATATAATTCTAAAGATGTATCTTTGTGACACTGCTCATTAGATTCAAAGTTCATGTTTTCACATAGGGTGGCTTTCAATTTCTTTGAAGAGTGTTAATGTAGATTTTTCATATCTTTGTAAGGGACTTGCGTTGCTTATCTCATTAAAAAGGAATATTAATTTTTCTATCCCAAAACCTTCAGGGTTTTGATAAGCGCAACTGTTATACTGTTGGAGCCATTTGTTCCACACATTTCATTTTTGATAGATGCACTCCATCCTTCAAAAATGGAGAGCCAAAAGCTTTTCATTACATCAAACCTTTTTTGCATGTCATCGGACCGTTTGTGTATATCCACCACCTTATTCCACATTTTATTTCTTTTTATAATGCCATTTCCACTCCTTTCATGCATCCATTCGCTGAATTGAATTTTCTTCCATTTTATACATTGCTTGCTAAGTATTTTTGACTTCATCAGATTTTTGTTCACCTCTTTCTCCAGATATCCATAATTATTTTTTCTTCCCTTGGATTCCAATCTGTTATCGACTAAGTTGATTATTTCCTCTGTCATGAATTTCTATTTAGCTATCTTTTTTCACTTTTGGTATTACTTCAATGATATTCTGTGTTTAATTTATCTTCAAATGAGCTATATTTAATTTCTCTGTTTTCCTTGCTTCTCTTTCTTCAAATTAAATTCTATTTTTCCAAACAACCACTGTATAATCCTTATAGCAATGTGCCCGAAAGTGCTTGAATTGAGGAGGGCATTTCTGGTATCTTTTTTATACCAGGATATAGACTATTCAGTTCTTTTCCATGTCAATCTATGTCTGGGTGTTTGTTGGAGGCTGTTTCCCCAAATAAAATTGTTTACTTGTGCCTATTCAATTATTTTTTCTCCTAGTTCATATGACCCAATGGTTTCATTAATCACCCTATTTTACCATTGATATCTCTTAAAACATTGTGGTATTGACAGAAATTTAGCGATAGAGGACATTTACATTTTTAAAAAGCATAGTATGTAAATAGGTCTAAAGTTTGGTAAAGATTTTTACACTAAAAAATAACTCTTGCTTTAGTAAAAACTATGTTGAGATAAAGATATGGCATAAACATGTTTTGGACACACATATTACTAACTGAAATGTGTTTCATTATTTTACATTTTCATAATGTAATAAAGCCTCTGGTTCAGGTTTTTCAAGTGCCATCATTGCAAATAACAAAATTAAGTAAAACTTTTAAAAAATGACCTCATTTGTAGACTCATTTTCATCTGTGCCTTGTTATAGATCTTTTGCAATTAAAAAAAAAAAAAATACTGATATCTCCATGAATCGCTTTATATAATTCCCAAAGATTCAGAAGAAAAGAGATCAAGTCTTTGTTGCAGAAGGCCATGCTGTAACAACATCATAGTATGCAACTACCAGCACTCAATTCAAATCAGAATCATGTAAAAAGTAACTTAATTTGTTTAAAAAGTGTTTTACATGAATTTCCATAGATTAGCATTAACATAGTAAGCTGTAAATGACATTTTAAAGGTTAGAATTAGAACTAGAAGATGTGCCCACCTTGGAGTTGTAGAGGGTTCCACATGCTAATCTTTACTGCATATCCAGTCTGGCTAGCATTGTCAAATTTTAGTGCAGGTGTTCCCATGTTATAGTTGAAAGAATTTGCTTTCCATCAGTACAATTAGTAAAACTTGCCAGGTTAAAAACATGAAATTTACAAATTCTGAACTTACCCTTTTGAAGCCTGTGTATAAGTTCTGGTTTTTTATAAGGTCTCAAAGCCAGTAAGTGTATCACACGGTCCCTTAAAAAGAGAGATATAACAGATAAATGACCCATGATGGATCATGCATCAGTTTAATCTTTTTCTACTTGAAGTAAAAATGGAGCATCTAGGTATAATCTGGTTTACAATTTTTTTCTTCTTTTTAAATAGTAATTAACATGTACAGCTTTTGCTATGCAAAACATTGTGCTTTCTTTGACTGAAGGTTAAATGAAGACAGCATTATGTATCACATCAAAAGATAAAGAATAATCATTTAAAAAAAATAAAAGCAAAACAAAACAAAAAGAGAAAGCAGATCAATACATTTAAAAAGCCAAATTTTAAGACTATAGGTTTCATTTAAAAATTAACTAAATTTAAACCTGCTAAAAAAATAAAAGATTTTTAAAACTATTAATATAACATACCTGTATGGCATATTGATAGCACCCGATGATTGTTTTGCAGTTGTGGACATCAAAATTCTTGATTGCTGGTTGCTATTGCAACTAGATGGCTTGTTTGTTGTTGAAGACATGTTGGAGTTTAGTAAGGGGGAATGTCTGCTAAGTCCACTGAGGTTTGACATGGTTGAGCTGGCTTCTTTTGGAGAAGAGGAAGGTAAATGCTGTGGTGGTATTGTTGAAGAAAGGCCAAAACTCTGACGGCTGTTTGCTGTACATGGAACTTTTGAGACTAAAGTTGGTGGCTTAGACACTGGAGGAATTCTTAAACTGCCAGGAGGCAGTATCTTCTTCACTTTTCTCCCAATATTGCGACCACTAGGCTTTATCTCCTTAGTGCTGCATGAAAGAGATAAAAATGTTTCAATGTGGAAAAAAATCTCCACTTTCTTACATATGACTCAACATTTTAGTGAGCATGATTGAATGTGAATTTCCATGGAAGCAAAGGGCTAGCCAAATTTGAAACTGGATTTTATGTGTGCATATAGTTTTCAGGTCCTCAACAGACTAGGACGTCAGTAGAAGGCCACAAAAAAAAAAAAAAAGAAAACTAATTCCAACACCAGGTTGGGATCTTAATGATGCCCTTAAACCGTATGAGTTAATAGCTCCTATTACTTGATGATGCTGAATTAAAGCGATTAGGATGGCCTACACCCACTAACTTGCATAAAAAAGACCTTCCAGACCAAAGATCTTTATGTGCCTTTCCTAGATGAGTTACACAAACCACTTCCACCTCATAGACCCAGAGGCAAACATGCTCATATAAACGTTTTTTTGTTGTTTTTTTTTTTATGAACAATGGGATTTAGGGCTGGGAGACCTGGGTTGAGGTTGAAGTTCTCTGTTGTATTCCTTTCTCTATACATGGGATAAGTTAGAAAAAATTATGTTTTTGTTTTATTTTATGCACAAAGCAAACTAGATGTGGAAATGGAGGCACTAAGCATTTCTTTTTTTTATTAGTTCTGGGTCTATCTCTAAAATGAATATTGTGAAATATTTGCTTAAAGCAAGGTATAGAAATATGAACAGATCTGTTAAAAAATCACTTCTTTATGCAAATAAACAACCTGTCTAGTGTCTTCATCAAACTGAAAAAAGTCCTTGTCAACACATGTCAAGTCATCAAAAACTTGCAAAGTTGTAGCTCTTCTCCGTCTTTGAAAAAAAAGCCATTCCTGCTGCTGTCTTTCAAATTTTTACAGGAGTAATAATTTTTTTTTTCTTCTTTACCATACAAATGAGGGTTTCTGTGAATAGTTTCTACATTACTGGCATATTATTATGCATGATATCCTTTTACATGTCAAATTTACAGGCACAACTGAGACAATCTTTCAGGAAAATGACACTAGGCAGCACTTGATCTCAGGAAATTCTACACTGGATCCAGGTCCAAAATCTGAATAAAAAGTCATGAGGATGAACAATACCATTTAGTCGCATATGAATCTGGTTTTGTTCATGTTGTTTTGTGGTTTGACTTGGTAGTCTTTGGGAGTGAAAACACCTGCCTAAAGTAAAGTTGACTTATCTCCATTGACTATGATTTGGTATAGTGAGTGAATCAGAAAAAGTATTGCTCCAATATATACTTTAGAATGATATAAAATAAACATCCTCATATTGTCTTATTAATTAATGACCCTGCTTTAGAATGACGTAAAATGAATATCCTCACATTGTCTTACTGATTTATGAAACACATAAGAAAAACAGACATCTAACTTTTTGAAAAAACAATGCATGATCTTTGAAGCTTTCTAATTTCCATTTTTATACTTTTCTTTTGCCACAAATATTTTTTCCAAAGATGTATTGAAATATGAAATTTTTCAACGTCAGAAATCAATTTATGAATTTATATCCTTGGGTTGGCAGATCTATAAAGGAGTGAAAATAAAAAAAAAAAACACACCAGATTTTCTTGCTCTCTTCCTCTGCCATTGTCATTTTAGCCCTAGTTTGATCATAGACATCATCTGTGGCATGTACCGCAACACGGTAGGACATAGTACCCAGACATTCCAAGCTGCTACTTCCACCTCTGATGAAAAAGAATAGAAAACATCTTTCACTGAAAGAAAATTTTATTGAAATATATGAAGTAGTTATGCTATAATTTTAGTCACAATTCACTAGCGAATGTGATACACCCCATATCTTGAGTGTTTTTATAGTACTGGTGTGTTCAATAATATAAGGTTTTCTCAGAAATGTAAAGAGGATATCAATTCACTGCAAAGTTTATGATGCTGCTGTTAGTAACTGTCATCATCATCACACATTAATTGCTATTATTTGTAGAATCAGTAGAAGTAAAATGATTATAGATGCAGTAGTAGTAGCAGTAGCATCAGTGATGGCAATAGCAAGCAGAGGAAGAAGGGGAGAACGTTACAGTGACTATATTATGAGGTCTCAGTTTTGAGACCTGATTTGGGGTAAATTGAGGTCACTAATTTCAAATGAGATGTCAGTATTTTTTAATCAGGTCTCAATTTTTTGCACTGCATTACCTCCCATTTACTAATGATATATAGTGAAAATACAACATACTGGTTTTATAAGTCCAATCAAATTCAAAGGTGAGAAGTTCAAAACATGCTTATTATTTACTTACATTGGGAAATAGATCAGCTATTACTGTGAAACTTTCAGGAAGTTTTTTAGAGTCATTCAGGTACAAATTTGATTTAATTAATTGTCTAGGATGTAGCCTCCGAGTACATTAACGCTGAATGCTCCAGCAATAGTCTGCTATCATGTGAATTTCAAATGTACTATAGTTTGATATCTGGTTAGGGCTTCAAAGTAAAACTTTGTAGTTTAGGTTTGAATTTCATTTATTAACACAACTTTTACAGAGACAAATGCATTAACAAAAAGAGAATGTACAAGATCACAAAACATACTAACTTTGATGTCTGTTGTATGCAGTCAAAGCTCCCATTTAAATCTCCTGGCAAAGCTGATAAAGAAATCTGAAATGTCTGTCCAGGACTTCCCCCAAAACCTGGCATTGATATTTGCTGCCCAGACAAAACCAAAAAAGTAATAAATAAAGAAACATGTAACAATTGCATTTAAGTTTCAAAATAATAATATAAGCTTAGTCCATTTGTTTGACTTGTGTCCAATACACCAAAACAAGCCACAGCATTTTAAGAATATATGACATGACACGCTTGAGTGTAAAATAAACATAAAAAATTCTCTCGTTTTCACTTCATTTCACTGTGTAGAAATTACGTATATTTAAAGTTTAAGCACTTAACTAAAAATGATTAACTTAGAAAAAAAATTATTTAACCACCACACTGCTGAATTAAATAAGATATTCCTCAAGAAAAGAGGAGATAAAATGCCTTGACCCAGATCTGCAGTTTTAGATTAGATTTCTATGCATTAGAACCCCCAATTTCCTGGGAGCCATATATGTATGTGATGCAAAATTGATTTAACTAGGATGTTTTTAAGCAGTTAAAATGCAAGAAATAAAAAAATAAATCTAAGATTGCTCCTGCCACACATATATATCGATCGTCTCCGGTACAAACCTTTTAACTCCAGAATTTCCTGTTATTAGTGCTAACGCGATTTTGTTTTTGAATGGTAGAAAAACACATAAAGCATAACTAATGAATATATCATTACTCAAAAACCCAATTAAAATGTGTAAAACAGTCAAGTGACCAAACCCTCTAAGTCCCTTGGTTTTGTTTAAAAAAATTAGTTTTTTCCTCTTGTAAAATCAGTCTTTTTGCAGTTCAAAGGTTTGTGCCCGAGACCATCAATATTGTAAACAGAATCAATACAAAATACAAAACACTGTAATAATCTAGAAATGGTTCTGAAAACTACATTACCCCATGTGCTCCCTGGAACTGAATAGATGCTTTCCCATTCTGTGGAAAAATAAAAGGTACTACATCTCAAAGTCTTCCATTTTAATGAGGATGGGCCAAAAAACAATGCCCATCTCATCTGGCTATAACTTTGAGCTTGTTAATTATGTAACATTGAAAATTTTGACAAATACTCTCATCATTTGACTATTGTCATAGAAAAATTGAATTTTGATGTCTGTCAGGAAAAAATTCACAAATCATCCGTCGTTAGTTAGGTACACTAGTCATGACAAAATGGCACCATCCAAAGGACTTTATTTTATTTTATGTGCTGTTGTTGAATTTCTTACAGCGGCAGGCTGTTAAGGGCAAGTGCAGCACTAAGAGGTGATTTTTCTTTAATAATGATACCTTTGCAAATGGTTCATTTGTTTATATGACCCTCGAAAAGTGATATAAACAACCAAAATGACTTTTTTTCAAATGCCTTTGGCATGGCAACAGAAAAAAATGTTGGCCATTTTGGATATAAACCCAATTTTCAAAATCTTATAACTTCGAAACTAAGTAAGATATCAACTTTTTCTAAACGGGAATATATTTTTATGCTAAATTTGAAGGTTTTCACGCAAGAAAGAAAAGTAAAATTTTCATGAAATTTTCAAAAACACATATTATAGCATCAAATTTTTGGATGCATAAATATTTGTAATAAAAAATTATGAATGTGATTCAAAAAACCTACGTGAAAGTGAAAAGCAAGATATTACTGCCCTAAAACGTCACTTAAGTTTCAGACAAATCTTATGAAAAACACCAAAGTTATAAGAACATTTGTACAAAAAAAAAAACTCATTTTGAGAAAATGGCCAATAAAGTCAAAGCAAAAATATTTTTGTTTTCTGACCAATTGTGTGATGCCAGCTCTATATGGTGGGCCTCCTTCAGCTCTCTCAAGCTCTTCCAGTTGCACTTGTGTCCTTTCGGCCATTTTCTTATGTCCAGTTCATGCTGGTAGTCACTTACCCACTAAACTGGCTAAAAATTTCACTCAAAAGCCAATAAAGCATTGTGTAAACAAATTAGCGTAAAAACAGCTGATCTCAGTGTCACGCTGTGATGTCAGATCTTCGCTTCAATTTCACTGGGCAGTAAAAGTTCGCAGGGCTGACGGTCATGCACAAACTAAGGAACCGGAAGTCTATGCAAAATCGCCGCCGTTGTAAAAATTGTGGGAACCAGGACAGACGCTCCATATATGGTAATGTTTATGAATGGTGCTCACCTCTTGGAAAAATTTGTCTAAATTTGTATGTCTATATATATGGTAGTTCTAGTGGGATCAATAGGGAGGCTGAGATTGCAAACTTTCCATTGGTATATAATATGCCTGTTTTTCAAGGGGTAGCAGGCCTACATAGCTTGCATAAACGGCAAATCTTGACACATTTTCTTGAAAGTTGGCAGACTTTCTTGGAGGTAGCAATTTTGAATTTCCAATAAAAGACATTTTTAGCTGAATTTAGGCCTAATAACACCCCTCAGATGACTGCGAAATTGGACAAACTTTATGAAACTACCTGCAGTCAAAATTTGACCCAGTGATGCAAATTGACCTTGCCAATCCCCTCTCCAAATGCCGCACTTGCCCTTAAGCAGAAAATATTTATGAAAAAAATTTGTTTACATGAGGCTTGTGTGGATGTTAGCATTATTTGGCAATGGTCAAGATCTTTGAAAAGCTACAATGCCACCGAGACCACACTGCATAATCAAATGCGTTATGGCAGGCCGCAGTGTGTATCGCATTGGACTACTCAGTTAATCAAGATACGATAAAGGTTGTTGGGAAAAAAAAATTCATCAAAGCCTAAATCTTAAAAAACAACTCCATCATATCATACAGATATATGTTGAAAAGTGTATGCCAGGTAGTCACTGGAATGTTGACAGCTAAATTGAAAGATCTGCAAAAAACCATGTGCATCAAACTCTTGAAATGGTATGAACAAGAACATAATACTTTTCTGCCAAAACTGTTACTGTTAATACACATACCACTAAGACCCAGAAAGCCAACCCCTAGCAATGGAGTACAGGCATAAGTCTTCCTTTAATCTGAAAAGTTCAAATTCATAACTCAACATGAAAAGTACTGCTCATCCTTTTCTATTGTGTTGTGCTGCATATATTGCAGCAGGAGAAAACATAGGACTCAGAATAATATGTTGCAACTTTACTTATTCTGAATTAATATATCCTGGAATGAGTTTAAATCTGCAGCATAATGTGTATCTCCACACCAGTTCATACACTAAAGATAATCTGATGCAGCTAGATTTCCTCAACCTGTCACATGATGCTTTGAGTCTAGACCTTGTTCCTCTGGCTTTTCTTCATTACTCCAGTTACTCCAGTTTAAGGAGTTCTGGAAAGTCATCCATTACGACACAGATGCTGATGTAGAGACCAATGATTGATAGTGAAGAAAACAAAATGTCAGCCGACTTTTTTTTAGCAAATGAGATGCTGAAACTGTTCTGTTGTTGGCAACTCTATATGTACAACCACAACAGGGACTATGTCGATAAATAAAATAAGTATTGTTGTTGTCTTGTTAATGTGTCAAGTTTCAAAAAAAGACAGTAAAGAGTTTTGATGTGCCTGTCATCAATTGTTTTTGATTAGCCAACAGGTACTTCTGAGGTTTGATATGCCAGTCATCGATATATTACTTATTGCTTTCGAGTGTTTCATCACAACAAAATTGATGAAAACTGATGAGTTACATCTACCCTGGGTAAAGGCCCTATATTTGGTGGTAACTGACTGTGTCAGAAAAAGATTGTAAAATCCTTTAATAACTCATGTAAATGAAAATTATTATCTTTTGCTATTTTCTATTTGAATCATGTATTTTCATATCAACTCAAAATTTTTGGCAAAGGACCAATGCAACTATTATGTTACAAAAGGGATACCAATAGTAGTGATATGCCAACCCACCATGTATATGTACAGATTTTTCATTTCATGATTGGTAAGGAGATACTTCCTTCGTAAGTCACAAATTCATAAAATATTAGCGGCACCAAAAGAGATCTGTATCTGCTGTCCAAATGATCTAGTGATGATAATATCCCTAGCCTTGGATGAAAGGAGAAAGATGGAAAAGTTTCTTTTGGTCATCCATTCTCTAACCTTACAAAAAATCTCAAAATGAAACAAGGAAGATCTTATTCTAATGTTCTAGTGAGGAGAACAATTAGGCAACAAGGGACTAGATTCTGTTCTTTCACTTTGTCAAAAGAAAGGTGAGGGAGAGGGACTCTCTGGTTTGAGTCACATATAGATGAGGCTGCAACATCAAAAAATCGAAAAATGGCAAGCAATCAAACATTCTAAAACATTATCTTTTTTTTGTAAAAATTCAGTGGTTCCTCTTAGCATGATGAATAAATTATTTGCAGTAGTTTTGCTTTGCCCAAAACAGGCATCACAACTGAAACTCTGTTTACCCAAATGACAGTAATATGTCAGTTTATCTTCATTCCAATAGGACCATGACATAAACTTTATGACAAAGAATTATAGTTTGGGCTAAAAGTGCACTGAGTCAGGTCTTATAATTTTAAGAAAAATGGATACTTTCTTCACTTTCATTGTAAATATTTTGTCCCATCATCAACATTGACAGATACGAATTTTGCTACAGCCTCATCTTAAAAACAGCTCTTTCCAAAATTTTATGAAAATTTAAGTTAAATTGAAAGACATTGGCGCAGCCATTATACCAGAGAATTTAAGTGACAATTATTCTGACAGTTTTTTACACATTGAATCCAATAAAAAAACTTTAAAGCATTGCAAATTAATAATTTTGAAGAAACTGATGATTAACAGCCACTACTTTGAATACAAACCAAGTAGATAAATTTCCTTTGAACTGATGTAAACAGGAGACATACAAAAAATCAGACTGCATCTATTTAATGGATAAGGGCACATAACTATTAACATTAGAGCAGTGGACATGGAAAGGTTGATGTTTACTTCTGTTGCTCTGGTATCATAAAGAAAATCAAAGACATTATTGGGTGCATCCAATAATGAGAAAAGAGATATTCCTACATAAGAGAGGTTGTAAAAAGATTGATAAAAAGAGACAAAGAGATAAATATTTAAAAACTTTTTGATGGTTTCAAAGTTATTAGTCATAAAATCATGAATGTTTATGAAGAAACAAAAGACTTTTAAGACAAATGTTAAAACCTGTTTCAAAAGCTGATCCTTAGTGATAGAGTAAAAAATGTCTCCATGGTAACGTTCTATTTTTTAAGATTGCAGAAGCAAGAGACCCATCAATTTGACACTATGTCTAAACATACAGTGCGACCACATATATCGACATCCCATATTTTTTTTCCTCTTTATTGTTGGTAAACACATTCCGCTATATCGACGCCCAATCCCTCCATATTTACATGTCAGTAACCAAACTAGTGTACGAAAACAGTTTCCAGTTGATTTGATCCCCCTCACAAATATGCCGCCAGCCAAAATCTAGCCCTAGATCTTTGACGAGAGCAAAAGACCCCCCTATCCCTTTGTTTGCCACCCACTGTATGGAGCACAGCTGTGTGGACTGTGGACAAAAAGGCCTATACCTGAGCTAGTGTGTACAAGGGAGCAACTGTACTGACGGGGCTCAGAAGGCGCAGAACTGAAACGAAACTACCACAATGCTGTAGACATATGAACTAAGCCTTGAATATCATAGGGGATTGACACTGAAAATGATGCATTGATGTTGGCTAGGCCTACGCTGTAAGTTTATAAATTAACTAGGCCCTACACCCCTAACAAGAGGATGGAAGCGAGAAGAAGGATTGCTCACACGTGTATGTGTGTGTGACACTGTATGCGTAAACTTCACAAAGGATGCATCCATCTGCCTTCTGATAAACCAGCTTTATGCAGTAAAAAAAGATCGTTCCATTGACTGTTACTAGTCAAAAGAGTGTGTAAAGTGAATGTGATAGGCTGAGACTGAGGGGGGGGTTCATGAAAATTTAATTTAACCCAACAGGTCCTTTTAAAGGCCAAACAATCACTTGAATGAAAAGGAAGGAGTGCTCACTTAATCGATTTTTTAACTCGAGAGAAATGGCTGCACTATGTAGCTGCTTTTCATTACACTATTATGCAAAAAAAAAAACAACCCATTCTGCAATTTAATACACGGGGACGTTGGTGACACAGTAGTTTGAAAGTCCGCCCTGAGATCTGCAGGGGCCCTTTATCACGGGTTTCAGCCCCGAACCAACGCCATGACCTGAACGAGAGCCTAAAAGCGTGAGATCATCTTGCTGTTCACTGGCTAGTGGCTTTATACAAAAACCATACCAACCTAATAATATTCACCCCCGTCACCAAACAAAACTTCTTTCAAAAAGGTTTCTTTTAAATCATTTTCTCTTATATCAACATAGCTTGTCTGGAACCTTCAATGTCCATATATCATATATGCACTGTAAATTAGATCTTGATATCAATACTTCAGATAATGGTTGAGAAAAATGAAGAATATTTTTATTTATTTAAAAAAAAAAATGTGCACCTAAATAATGCACAATGTATAAAAGATATGCCTCTGACATCCACTGGTATTTATGAATATGTGCAGCAAAAATAGATAAGTAGGCCTCAACTTTCTAACTACTTTCACATCTATTCCTATTCACTTAATCTGGATATCAACAAAATGAGAGGAGAATTTTTACACTGGAGAACCACTATCATGGACCTATAATCTTAATTTAAAAAATATTAGTAAAAGTCATTCATTGGTACCATTTATTTCGTATAGAATGATAGTTAGGCCGGCTCTAGGCCTAATAATAGTGAGGATACAATATTTTTTAGTTTCATCCAATCATAGATTTCTATCCTATATTTTCTCATCTTCAATATTACCTCTTGCCCTCTAAAGTCACCATAATTGAAAGTGGTAGCCTTGTAGAAATCATGCCAAAATGAAGAGATACCACCACAGCAAGCTAAGGTGTCATGTAAAAATGGCTTTATAAATAGCCTTATAAATACTTTGATCACGACAAATAACTTTCCCCAATTCTGTATTTGTGAAAGAGAAGAACTATTAATTCGTATACATTTAGCTCAAGGTCTTCATCTATGCTCTAAAACTAGAGGCTAGATAGAATCTACTGATAAATTATAGGCCCAATTATCAACATTTTTTTTTCGTACAACAGGATTCACTACCTCAGCGAAAATTAAGTGACAAACTTAGCATTCACAATTTCTCCTAACTCTAGTTACAATAGTTTCAAAAGAATATTAGATCTACTAGATCTAGATTAGATTATATCTAGAAATCTAGACTAGAGTACTAGATCTAGATCAGGTCTAGAGTCTAGATCTAGATAGAATCTAGAATCTAGATTCTAGATCTGATTGAACTTTTTTTTATTTTTAGCCTAAAATGTATGCCGATAACTTTTTTTTCAAGATTAGATCAATGTCGTGGATTTCAAGAGTAAAGAGGGTCTTTCTTACCTTAACCCTTGCATAATTTTCTAATGTTTTTAAAGCTGCGTCCGTAAGTTTGAAATGAACTACTGTCTTGTCCTCCTCAGAAAATGAATTGGAAGCTAAACCATATTCCCGTCCTTCCACTAATGTCGCCATTTTTCCTACTCCGGAAAATTATTGCCAGACCCGTATGCCAGGAAATTTCTGTGACCACATTTTTTTTTATTAGGCCAAAGCGGGATTTTTTGTTGTTGTTTTTAACCCATTAAAAAAGAACAAATTGTCTTGGGAATCACTTTAAGTCAAAATGAAACGCAATCTTAGTTCTAAATATAAGCTGTATCAAAGTCAGAAGATTTAGATTGTTTATACACAAAATGTCATGATCACTTTTGCGAAACTGAGCTCTGCATATGTTTATAACCAAGTTGGCATTATTAATACACTAGCCTAGACTGACCAAGTTATTTTTACTCTATGACTACAATCTAGGCCTTAATCTAGGCTAGGTTTTTGTGCAGCCGATTTCTGCCTTGGGTATCAACAGGGAGGCTTCCATCACTCCAGCAAATCAGGCTACCGGTTAAAAACCATCGACAAAAATAACTTGAACTGTAAGATGCGAAATAAAAATAATTCTTTTATACAGTGTAAAGGCCAAATTGTTTTAAAAGTTTAAATTATTCCAAAGAGAAAAAAAAAATCTCCATTGCGCGAAAAACATAGGTGCAGGTCTATAATTATGGCGAGAAAAAAATAGTAAGAGGGATTCTCATTATTTATTTATTTTTTTTTTAGTTTATTTCTATTCAATACTGATACTGATGCGTCTCTCTCTCTCTCTCTCTCTCTCTCTCTCTCTCTCTCTCTCTCTC
>BLXT01000825.1:2434510-2446507 GCA_019648995.1 Plakobranchus ocellatus | reverse complement strand
AGAGAGAGGGAGAGAGATGCCAAGGACATTCTAAACCTAAAATAAGACAAAAAAGAGAGAAAAAAAAAATAGAGAGAAAGCAACATATAAAAAATAAAACTAAACTAATGGAAAAAACAAACCTTCAAAATTAAAGGGAGATTACCATTGCATTCTACATTGCTCGAAAATTACGTTCAAGGTTATCGGGCCATTATCACTATCATAATCATCAGGTACCTTGTCTGGAACAGACATTAGCGATCATGTCCTCCACTCAAACCTATTCTCAGTTAACTTTATAAAGTTGTTATTGCTACCCTTGCCTATTGCCTATGAATTTATTAAGACTTCAATAAAAGTTATTCTCTGCCCACCTCTACTGCATTTCCCTTCAATCTTTCCAGTGATTGCCAAGTGTTCTATCACTATCACAACACACAAAATTATTTTTTTTCATGCCTCAAAGCAACCTGAAAGTTTAAAAATATGTAGATAAGGTCGGTGAGACCAAAACTTATCCCATTGTTTCTGTTTTAATCGCTTTGAAGCAAAGATGGAGAATCAAAGGAGGCTGGAGATGAATGGCATTTTTTGAGGCGTTGGGGAGTCAGAAGAAGATAGTCATAATTTGATTGTTGAGGAAAGTAAACCTTGTTAGTAAGAAAAGTCACCTCTCACGTGAAAAACATGTAACCAACCATTAATCAATCAATCAAACTCTCTTTGTATCTATCTATCTATCTATCATCTAAATATGCGTAGGCCTATCTATCTATCTCTATCTTTTGATCTGTCTGCCAGTCTTTCTGTCTGTCTGCTGAGCCGACTATTAGTCACTCAGTAAAGGAAAAAGAAGAAAAGGGTAAAAAGCAATTATGCGAAGGAAAGAACCAGAACATAATTTTAAAAAGGGGAAAAATCATGAGGAAAAATGTCTTTGAATGAGACTAAAACAAATCAAAGATAATAATTATTGTCTGATATCATATACATGTGATCTGTCATGGGAAATTTACGACTGCAATTAGAAGGGAAAGCAAGAAAGCTAACGCTTTTTAAAGTCGCACTTTAAATAAAATAATGTTCACGCTGAGAATTGTGGTAAAATTGCATCATATGATTCGTGTTTCAGAAAAGCCAGAAAGAATGATTAAGTTACTTTTTAAATTTGATTATCACTTTGTTATTGGAGCTGCAAACTACAGTGGCTTGCAAGGGTATCTAGATTGTTGAAAGATAACTTACACTATGCTTATCTTGGCTGTCTCATCTGGTAAATAGCATTTTTTTTGGCCGCAGGAAACAATAGTATTGTGTTCATACTTTTTGCAGTTCCTAGCATTCAATAACTCCTGCACAAAAAAGAGCGTACAAAGCAAATTGCTTCAAACACAAACAAGGATTTCAAGAGGAAGTGATTTTGACAATAATTTATGACCAAAACTTTCGTAAAAGCTTGTTTGAAAAAAAAAGTTCTTTGTCACATAACATCTTTCCTATTTATTTTTTATGTATAAAAGACAATAAACAATCTTAGTGCATTGACTTTTACTTTTGCATATCTCTACTTTCTTTTTTTGGTATTCTTGAAGGGAAAAATGTGACAATGTATTAATAATATCAATACTTTCCTACCAAGATCTTCGACCTAACTAACCATTGTTTTACATTATAACACTCAAAAAATTGTGTTCTTGGATCTAGAAGTATTTTTTCTTGATTAAGATTTCTAAAGAAACAAAAGCTGTTGAAAGCTGAGTGATGTCTAGGAAAGAGATAGTATTTGCATGTTTTCCTCCAGATCCATTCCCTTTGTAGTGCATCATGATCTGCAAAAGAGGTTCAGACTAGACACCCCCATATCTACCTTCATCAGCTCAAAAATATGAACATTCACTGCAAGAAGATAGTACATATAAGTTTATAAACAGTAATCTAAAAAAAAACAAAGATTAAGTGAGAGCAGTTGAAATATATTAATCAAACTTTGTTTTGTGTATTTCAGCATCACCAATAAAGGAAGTATCAAGTACACAAACATCATAACACAATTACTATTTCAATAAAAAAAAAGCTACCAGCTTTGAAAAGGGATAAATTCATTTTTTTATTCTTTTAATCAAACAAAGCCAAATTTCTATTAGGCCTACTGCTGAAGCCTCCAATATAATTATACAAAAATATATTTTTTATTTAAATCTTCTTCTTCTTTACAGCACAATGATTATAAAAAATATTAAAAAACTTATCATTCCTGTATCAAGTATCATAAGTATATGGTATTATATCTTGTCCAATTGGCACCGGTATATTGAAAACAAATTAATTTAAAGCATTATGTAGATACCAGGCAAGAAAATTGTTTTTAATTCTCCCTCAAAAGTTTTTCACTGCAATGCAAATATCGCAAGCTGTATAACTTTACGTCCTGGTAGTTGAACTTATGAAAGGTAAATGAGTGCAACGTCTCCGCCCGTTCTCACTCCTTGCACACTAATCTTAATCTGTCATGCTTTTTCAGCCAATCTTTATAACGAATTAAGAGTAATAAATACATGCATCCTTTCTGTATTTTATTTTTATTTTCCTTGTGTAAAAAACAATTTTAAAAAATAACAAATCAATGATGAATACGAAAAGTGCCAAGTTATCCATAAGGTACGCAATATTGGTACTTTGAAATGATTACATGTGTAAATTTTGATTGAGCCTTAGTGTGAGCTGTGTTTCTTTTTGGTTTTTAATTGATTGCACCCATCAATTCTTTTGAAGATTTGTGAAGCAGCTGAAGAGGCTGACAAGCGAAAGGTTTTGTTGAAAGCCAATCATTCCCTTATTTATTACAGCAAGTTTAGTTTGACTCTTGTCCTTTTATTACATTATTGATAATGCCATAAACACTTTGGATTTATATTGATCCTGAAATATTTATTTGTTTCAGAGAGTGCCGCACTTGACTTTGGAATTTGTAAGAGATGGAGTTGCTGAGAACAATCAATGGAGTGGACATTAGGAGTTCAAAAGACCTTTCTATTTTGCTTATGACTCTCAAATGCATACTGAAAGTGGCTCAATGAGTTACTATGCAATGTATTACTGTTTTTTAATTTAGTTCTAGAGAACTATTCATAGGCTCAATGGTTAGGCTTGTTTTATTACGAGCAGCCACTGCTTTTGGTAATCTCATGATTTTTTGCTCTACTGTGCAGGATGAGGCTACCTTGAAAAAGTCAAATACTCACCCCTAACATAACAGAGATAAAATTGTAAAAATCTGTAATGCTCAGTCAGATTTCAGAAAGACAACCCAAGAAAGCCGCGCTCTGACCATTACAAAATTACGAGCTTACTTGGAAAGGAATTATGAAAATAGACATTATAATGTAACAAAACATTTGTTTAAAATTTCACATTTGGCGCAAATTTTGGAGCCTAAACAAGTTGCCTAGTACCAAAACATAAGCAAGGAAAAAAGAAAGCTAAGCATTATATCAGTTTCCAAAGCAGGGGAATAAGCGCGACCTCTGCCTATTTTCCACTCTTTTCTCTATCTCATCTATTGTCTGCGGCATCGGCTGGTTGTGGGTCTCTGGAAGCAACAGCACTAGGATGCACCCCACGATTGTCATTCCACCAAAAATACCAAGAGGAAGATTTGCCAAACTGCTTTCCTGGAAAAAAAAAATGTGATCTGAGAAACATTGGAGAAGCATTGGAAAAAAACTGATGAGCTTCATTAAATACAGTGCCTGTATGTTGGCAATATTAGGATATACCTCAACAAAAAAGACCAACTATAATTTTTCAAACTAAAGCAATCCACTGACTTGGTTTTTTTTTTCAACCTTAATTCAAATAGTTGTTCCACATCTTATAGAAAGACTGCTTTTCTTTTAATACTTCTTTGCTTGATATTTTCCACTGTTGTATTAAAAATTCTTAGCTCCTTAAGCATCTATTCCCCTTGATGTGGTTTATTGCTTCAATGATTAATAAACTAAGTCTTAAACATAGTCCACATGATTTACAAGTCATATATATTTTAGGCCATTTATTTCTTTTGTTAGTCTGCTCTATATGTTTTTTTATGCTGAAAATTGGACAGAATTAAATTATTCTCAGCAAAAAAAATAAAATCCAATATTGTGAAAAAGAACACTTCTATGTTCTTTTCTAAAAAGCAGCATATGCCAATATCAGACTTTCAAAAAAAAGGTTCATGTGTCATAAACAAGGCTTTGGTGCTCGTTTACTGACAGTGGGTATAGTCTTTCTTACCACATAAACCATGTTAGGAGCCGCAATACCTCCGATATTTTCAAAGAAAGATGAAGCACCAACAGCTTGGTTTCTGAAATGACAATCAAAATGTGAGAAGTTAATGTCCAGTTAAGACTAAGAGAGAGGAGTGGGGAGTGGTGGAAGTTAATTTAGTCCATTAAGGAAGCTGGTACAAATTAAATGAATAATAAAAAAAATTGTAGTTTTTATTGGTTGCAAGAGGGACTTTTTTTTATGGGCACAAATTTGAAGCTCGACTGTGCAATTCTGAGAACAATAATCAAAAAATACAATTCTAACTAAAACAAAACAAATACCTTTCCCTGATCTATATATCATATTCCTTATCTTTCAGTTTATTGGTTGTATAGCAAATTATGGCACATGAATTAAAACAGGCAATTTGAACGAGTATAAACAGTAAGGCCTGAAAACTCTTCAAAGGAAAAAAAAAACCAACAAAGCCTATTCACTTTTGTGTTACTACCAAAGTCTTTTTTTAGACGTTCATAGTCTTGGTTTGCCAAAAATTAACATGTCAAACTCTAAGAATCAGCTTTAAAATGCAGACACCCAATAAATTTTACTAACAGAGACTATCTTTAAATGAATACCAGCTTATTGCGCACCTGATGACAGTCGGATATACTTCTGTTGCATACAGGTAGATGGCTGAATAAGACCCCGTGATACCAAATTTCCCGATGATGACCAGGGCAGTTTTCAGATGATGGAGATTTGTGCCATCAGCTGAGGTTTTAAAGTTTATAGAAAATATTACAGGCAAATATATAACAATATGATACATTTTTATACAACGAAAAACTGTTGAAAAGCAAAAGCCAAAAAAGGCATGAAAAAATAGCACAGAAACATAATCATTTATTAAAATAAAAGGTGCCAAGAGGAATTAGCAAACGGACCTTAGGTCGAATAATTTTCTTGAGCACCATGTACACCATGAGTCGAAAATGCCAAGGAGGTATTGTAAGAGAATTATAGTTAGATGAGGTAGACAAAAGTCTTTAACTTATTTTATAAATTTGAAACATTGCACTTATGAAAAGAAGAGTAAGCTAGGTAAGAGACTTGAGTTAGACTTAACTAAATTGTAACTCAATTAAATCAATTTCAAGTTTAAGAATAAGCCATAAAAAGACTTGTAAAAGTTTGATACTGAAATCAGAAACAAAAATGGGAAAAGAAAAGAATATGGCAAAAGCAAAAAAATTAAATGCAACAGCATTGAATAAACAATGCTAAAGCCCATGAGGTGATCCTATCAAGAATATTATTATGTGTGACATATTTTATTTTTTTATATATATGCAAATAACATTGGTCTTCTGTGTTTTTATTCTGTTGGCCGCTGTCAAGCCACTAAGAAGGCAAGAAAAATTTTGCACTTCAAGACAGAGCATGATCGAGGGAATAAAGAGAACACCTTTGTGAGAGTTAGACAAATTACACCGAGTGTGACACAAGAGAGAAAGAAACTTGAAATGGACTAACACAGGCGGATATTCAATTTGAAACATCTCAGCTTCCTCATTAAGTTATTGCTTCTTAGCTGGACCTAAATTTAGGAAAGAGGTTAAAATTTACATGTCTATGATTTGATGAAATCTCCTGGAAAATTATCTATTTCATAGATTTACCTGTCTCCTCGGGTATAAAAAGAACAGCTAGATTGCACACAGCGCATATAAAAAGGAATATGCTGATAGAGTAGCGGCGGCCTATTCTGAAAAAAAAAACCCAACAAAACAACAACACAGAATTCAATATTTATACTCGAACATTAAGTCATCAACAACTTGATTAATATCTCCCTCTCATAAACTTTAACAAAAAGAAAAAGTAAAATTGGCAAAGGTAAAAAAGAATTTCTTTAAATAGGCTAGGTTTCATTGATGTTTTTTTTTTTGTTTTTTTGTGCAGCATACACCATATTTTTAAAAAATCCACTTGATAACCTGTCTTATGAGATTCTGTACATTAACTATGGATAACTATCTGTTTCACTATGAAAAAAAAAATTATTTTTAAAAATAATTTTTTTTTTGATAAATAAAATACAATTCGCAAATACAGCATCACTTCACAAAGCGATGTATATATATTTAAAAAAGCAAAAGTGTTCAAAAAAATTTTGAACTGCCATTCTTTGGCATTACAAAGAAAAAAAAGGAAAAGAAACCAGAACAGGCACATATAATAGGCACTAGTAAAGTCTGATAACTATAATCGTAGTTCTACAGATTAAGTACAATAAGGCTCCAAACCACGCATAGATCTCAGAGGGGTCTTCTTTGTGTAAGATGTAAAACATATTACCCATGTCCATTGTCACTGGTTTTTTTTTTCATGACAAAGACTACATAAACCCAAACAGATACATGCACTTTCCTTTTTGTGCTTAAGGGTTAAATGGACTGGAGCATCGCTCTTTTATTTTTCTCTGTTTAAATGCATATCTCCCGTCCACTACCAGGTGATCTCAGTCTTATAGGTCTAAAATGGGTCAGACCCTAGCTCGATGGCAGGTGTAAATGGGAACTCGAAATTGAAATGTTGCAGATTTCAGGGTGGGTTTGCTCACCATTGAGCCAGCAAAGAGGGCAAAGTATGCAATAGTAAGCAAAATATACATTTTTGACTCAAAGAGAGAATAAAACAGTAGATAATAATGAAGTACTGATCTAACAATTATTAGCTTCTTAAAGCATGACAGCAAAGGAATAAAAATTAAAACTTGATCACCCATGCCTGATATTTCAGTTCTGGCAGTAAGTAACAAAAGGTATGGTAAAATTTCACGAAAATATCAGTATCACAAGGAAAAATTAGAAGCAACATTGCTTGTAATTATTTTGCTCAGCTTACACTCGGTTGGCAAGAAGGCACAGGATGTAGGCAGGAATCTCTACAACTCCAAGAAGACAGAGGTTTACGAAGCGATCACCAGCGAGCTGAGGCGTGCTGTACATGATTCCAAAATAGGCAAGGGAGTTCACCAGGCTGCAAAGTGTGTGGACCAACCATATATTAAATACTTAATAAAAATTCTATTGGTAAATTCATTCTGCGAGACGAAAATATTTTGTTCGAGATTAAGTGTCATTGAAATTAATAGCTATAACAGTGCTCATTAAGCTTTTTCATTACTGGGGATAAAAGGCCTCTATTTTTTTACACCAATGTTAATAAAATGCATGGCTATATGCTCAACATTATATCTGGGCAATAAAGTTGAAATTCTATGTTACAGCTTGAGATTATTGACACTTGATTGACAAGAGTCAATCAGTCTATTTCTCCCGTTACTTTAAATACTATTTAAGAGTATATGATAAAATTTTTTAAAACGCAACCATTAAAGTTTAAAATGACAGCAACATCAAGAAATGAATAAATAAACATGTGTACATATGAACCAATAAAAATCAGGCCTTGAGACAGTTTATACGCATTAAGCTATTGATTTTAGAAAATTTCCCTGACTCTATATTTTGTTTAGATGGATGAAAGAAGAAAAGAAAATTTAAAGTTGCAAAGAATGTTGGAAATAATGCAAAGCCTCTTAAAAATGCTGCTTCTTCCTAATTTTGCAATAAGACTGTCCAAAAATTCCAAAGGAAAAAGAAAGCAAATAATTGATTTTATTGAAAATAGCTTTATCAACAATCCAATTTAACAAAAATTTTCAGAATTACGATTCAGGCAAACAGTGACATCTTAAAACAGTCAAAAATATTTTGTGTGTGCATTTTTATTAATGAAAAGCCTTTCCATACTTACAATAAATAAAACATAATGATTGAGATAATCCGCAGCTTGGGGGTCTTGAAAAGGCTTAAGGCGCTGGGGTTTTCTAAATCGCCTTTAACTTCATCGTCTGAACTGGAATTGGAATTTGAACTGCAACACATGGAGAGAAAATAAAATCAATGGAAAGTGAAAGTATAAAATCTCTGCAGTAAGCAATTACAAGCACATGAGTGTGTGTCAGTTTGTGAAATAGACAAGTTTTGCTGTAAAAAAAAAACAACAAAAAATCAATTCATAGCTCTGCACTTTAAAAGGAATAAAAGTCATTGTCAACATCAGCAACAGCATCGAGAGCAGAAAAATCATGAAAATCATTAGCATCATCATCATCATCAGCAGCAGCAGCAGCAGTAGCAGTAACAGCCACAGCAGGGACATCAATGGCAAGTATACCATCATTATTTTAATCGTCATCAATATTGCTGCATTCATTGTAAAAATTATCATCACTATGATCCTCAACATCATGATCTTTATCAGACATTGATTCGTCTTTAACTATCATTGTCTTTTAACACTATAAAATTATATTTACATCAGCTTTTGACACACCAATATGTCCCTTCTTTTTACATTCTCGTTTGGGCCAGCTTTGTACTTTGAACACAACTACACCCATCCGCCCACCCATATACATGCGCAAATGAGTATGGCCTTATAAATTTGTAAGCGTCTGTGAACTGCTCAAATCTCCCTCCCACACACGCATAAACATAATAAAAAAAAAGGATAATATGCTAGTATTTGTAGGCCTAGGAAATGAGCAGCTAAGAAGCTAGATTGCTTACTCTTTGGCTTCGTTTTTCAGCTCAAATTTAGCCAGCTTGTTGTGTAGATCAGGCACTGGTGATAATCTGTTGAAACGGATAAATTTGTTGATGACCTCCTCGGCTTCTTTAATTTTTCCTTTAGACAACAGCCATGGCAGAGATTCTGGTATGATGCTGAAATTATAATAAATAAAATAAAATGGCTTCAGGGTGTTGTAAATTGAAATAAATTAGAATGGCTTATCATCTTTATGGTTTGGTTGAATCGCGAAGACAAAAAGAAAATATTAGGAAAAAAAAAAGCATGATGTGACAGTACGGACAGGGCCTATGCATTCTGCCCGCATTCTTTTTTTTTAAATGACAAAAGTTTCCAAACAAATAAAAAAACACACACATAAACTCTGAAAAACAAAATACAGGCATGCAAGATGAATTTATTGTTATTCATAGTCAAACAGCCTGAAGACAGTTTATTCCTTCCAAGATTGAATAAATGAACGATTGAACAAAGTATAATAAAAGGATATAAAAAGCAAAAAGAACAAAAGTCCTGAAATCAAATTTGATTTTTCACTCTAGTTTATAGTATAAATTTAAAAAGAGATACTAAAATAGCCAAGGATACTATTTTATGTGGGCCTTTTCGAGTGTAATGGACATTAAAAAACAAAACAATACAAAAAAACCCCAACAAAACTGAATTACATTTACTTGTCCACTTAGTAACTCATAGCGACCTAAACTCACAATATGAAAGAAAGAGACAGGATGTTAATGGGAAGGGCAATGACGAGTTCCAAGTCTTGCCAAGCGGGAACCAGGTAACCAAGCAAAGCCATAGATATGATGCCCAGTGCCCAAAAAAACTGCAGGGCGATTGTTGGGATCTCACGATGATTGGCATCAAATGATTCAGTCATCAATACATAGGTTGTCAAAGCAATTGTCTGATTTGGAAATAAAAAAAAATTAAGGTTGTCGTAGTAATATGTTCTTGTGATGTTTGAATGATGTAATCATCAAAATATTTTATTGATTTCAAATAAGAAAATTAAGGCAATGCAAATAATATCTCGAGATGACTGAGTTAGAATGAGTGAGCAATCAGCACATGTCAAAGCAAATATTTGAATAAAAAATGGAAAGAAGAAAATTGATTCAGTGGGGAAGTGATTTCATAACTCAGGTATCATTACATAAGTTTTCTAGGCCAGTCTTTTATTAAAAAATATACTTTGATGGTCATCTTGGATGAATATGACGGATTGTATACTGTAGGCTGCCACAAGGAAATTTTGAAAGCAAAATTTACAGCAGTTGGCCTAAATGCTATATATTCGGCTTTAATTACCCAGATGAGAATCGTAATGCGAGTCTATCACTAAGAATTGCAACAGATAAGTCTACAGGTGGTCAAGGGTTTGTTAGATATCAATGCAAAACAAAATTTACGTCAGGGAGATGTAGCTGCAAGATTTAGAAAATTCAATGTTAGGCTTTCTACGCTGTCACCCTGGCTGAACATTCCAGAATTAAAAAAAAAAAGACTGACTGCTTAACAATTTGATGGCTATGTTTGTGCCATTTCTTTTTGGGTTTTTTTTTCCATTTTAACTAAGGTTAAATAATTAACTTGATTATTTCAAAATGAAAGATGGTTCTTCTTAAATTTTCAACTATTCTTGGAACTCTCGTACTTCTTATTATTTTCAATTGCACTATCCAGCACAAACGTGCAAAATCTTTGTTAAGTTAATTTAGTTATCATCTGCTCACAGTAGGTAGCTTTGTTATATAATATATGTGTGTTTTTGTGATTTCGGATGTCAGCTGGTTTCGTAAATGTGCAAATCTAGTCAGGACGCAATACGATTTAGTTGAAACTAGAATTAATATGTCCTTGTTAAGATCTTTGGTTCATATTGAAAATATTTAAAGTTACGTTGACAGCATGCTATGATTTTTTTAATTATAGTAATAGGACTTGTTAATTCAAACTTCTTGTAAGTAACTCTCCATCATCTTTGTGCTGTCTCCACTGGATCGGTTTAAATCTATATTAGTGTTTTCTTAATTATTCCTTCACAACAGCGAGTTTGGGGCCTCTGAGTAATACCCTGGTAGTGGTGGATGCACCGTGCTGACTACCCGTAGTGATATTGTGGTGTTGGAAGATTTTGGTCAGACATAAATTGCCTCTTCATATATTGTGTTGGCTTTGTCATGGTAATAGAATCAATGCACCTTGCATTCAAGATAATCATTCAGAAAGATTTTTGTTTTTTCCTTCATGAATAAGCCCTGGGCACATAATTCAATAAATACTATGTTTATAAAACTTAAGAATGGAGATGATAAAGCATCATGCAATGGTTTGGCAAGTGTATAGAAACCAAATATGATTTTTGAGAATTTAACTGAATAGCTTGGTTATTGTTTTAAGAAGATTCACAATTTTCATTGATGGTATTACAAGAGAAATTAAAGGGATCAGGTTTTTGTGAGCAATTACTATTTGATAAATTTGTATTTTAAGTAAGAGTAACTTGGACAGCTCAAGCTATGTAATATTTGATTGAATCATTTGGCAGGAATCTTGCTCTAGTTTATTCTAGATCGAGTTTCTTTTTCTCTCAATATATATTTGATATAATAAAATATTTGTGCCTGTAAGTGAGGACTTTCTTGGTGTTTGCATATTAGAATGAGCATGTGGCAGAGAAGCCCCGTGACTTATTGAAGTTTTAATTCCAGAAAGATATATAGCCCAAATCACCAAATCCAAAACCAAACTTATCACTATTTTCTGATCGAACACTGCACCTTATGTGTATCTATCTTATCACTTACAATGTTAGTCATGCCGATGAGAAACTTGAGAATGCAGAAGGCAATGATGTTGGACGCCCATATGAGCACAGTGCCTAAAACAGCCTGCACCCAGAGACAAACGAGCATGACAATTTTAGAGCCGAACCTGTCGGCTAGTGGAGTCAGAAAGATTGTTCCCGTCGCTGTGCCTACCATGTACATTGTGGTAGTCAACTCCGCTTGATACGCATGATCACATACAAGGTCCATCTGCAAGTTTTTGACATGCAAATTATAGAATTATTGATTACAAAAAAAA
>BLXT01000825.1:2423025-2433025 GCA_019648995.1 Plakobranchus ocellatus | reverse complement strand
ATTGAAAAAAAACCCCAGATTATTGATTTGTTTTCAAATGCATAGCATCTCCCTTACGCCTCTCGAAAAAAACCTTTTCACACTGTCGATCTCTCTCTCTCTCTCTCTCTCCCCTCTCTCTCCCTCTTTTTGTTGCCCCGCTACCGGCGCCCTGGCCTGACGGAGGGCCTAAAAGCCTGAGATCACCTTGTTGTGGACAGGCTAAATACAAAAAAAAAAACCCCAAACCCCCTCTTTTTGTCATCCATTTGCCAAAAAAAAAATAATAATAATAACAATATTAATGCAGTGTATTTTAAAGACACAAAAATAATTAGTGAACAAATATTTCATAATAAATTTAACAATTAAATTGACATCAAGGTCGTTTTACATTTTCAACTGTGTGATTTGTAGTCAGACTGATTCACACAAATGTCACATCATGGTATTTTTTAAAATAAATACCTCCTGACATTTTCCATTCAATAAGAGCGGTCCGTTTCAATTTGGAACCGACTTTTGTTTGAATCTATTATTTCGACAGAGTGACAGTTAAACTGACAAAACGACAAATATTATACGATGCAGACTTTAATTTTGCATGAGACTCTTCCCGATTAGGATCATAGCATTCGTTCTAGTCTTTCATTGCGCCTCGATTTCTGCCAATTTCGACTACCGACCCAATAAAGTTTGAGAGGGGGGAGGCTGCAGCAGCATCGGCCTTGACAAGAAATTGTATAAACTGTACACCGACTAACAATCAGGAAAAACCGAAAAACCACTTAAATATCTCATTATTGTCTATCTATATTACTCTAAATCTTCAATAAGAATAATTATTTCGAATAATTTAAATTTATATCTGTTCTGGTAAGACCTGTACGACAGCCCACTGCTTTTTGGATAATAACACATTTGCATGGGATACGATGACTGAAAAGGGTAAAAATTATTGATCAAAGGGCAAAGTCTAGCGGTAATATTTGTATTCATTAATCACATATTTAAGCATCCAATTGATAATTAATCTTGCATTTTAATAGGTTTATTCCTTCAACTACCTACCTGGTAAATTGGGACCCACACATGCCAACCTCCGCGCATGTAAACCAGGCTGAGAAAGAAGTAGATAAGCACCTGGTAACGGCCATAGCCCCCCAAGTACTGCTGGAGCTCTTCAACAGCATCTGCCGATTGCCATTCATCCTCTTTCTTCGTTTCAGTCTGGATGTTACCATGAGCTTCTACATATGACCTCTGGCTATAAGTGTCAACAGCATCTACCGGCTCTGGATCACTGGGAATCTAAGAAAGTATTATAATATGTTTGTCAAAAGTTATATCCAACGTTTTCATACCTTCCACCGCTCCACACACACATGCGCAAAAAAGACACAAAAAAGAAAAAAAAACAAAAACCCAAGCTTATCTTGCAATTGAAACATTTTTGTTATAACCGTACCGACAAGAAGAAAATTTGCTTTTTTGCAAATCAGTCGATAGACTAAGTTTTACCGTAATTTTTCATGCCAAAGCAAAAAGTTCCTGAACATAAGGCTTATACATTGAATAAGCTACAGAGTTAGAACTATTCACATCAGTGATCTCTCTTAATTAAAAGATTATTTCAAAGGGCTGATGAAGCAATAAAAAGGGCGACCACTGTTTCCGTATCTTCAACCGTGGCTTCTATGTCGTGTTAAATAATTTGTTGCTGGACTCTTTTTCTCCTTATTTATTTTTGTGTCAATTCTCAGTGCGCCCGGGCTCCTTTGAATTCCAGACGTTATATTGTTTGCGGTGCTTTCTGATTAGAGATCTATTTTTTTCACGATCCTCTAGTCTAGATAGTCTTTGAAATTGAGCATCTTTCATTTTTTTTGTAATTAAGTCAATGTTATATCTACTAAGTAAAATGAAGAAAAACAGCGCAAAAGATTTACCTTGAAAAGTTTAAATTTGAAAATCTTATTTTAAAATATTCATGTTTAAAGAAAATTTAAACATTTCTAGTTAGGTCTAGAGCATGCCAGGTTCATTTTGCTTAAAAATAAAAAATACAGCAGCTGAAAACCAAAACAAAACCAAACTAAAACGAAATAATAGCTTTCCCTTTTTATTAGCTAAAACTTTCGTTCTCTCTCTCTCTCTCAAAAAAAAAAAAAAAAAGCATCTTACTAGACTAAAAGGTCAAAGAAGTGTGATACCTATCTACAATTTTTTGTATGTTTTAATGTTGCCCTTAAAAGTTAACGTGGGCAAAATTTAAAGTCTACAAACTCCACCGTTTTCAAATTGTATCGTTTAAAGATATTTTAACACCAATCAACTCAGTCTCTTTTTCAGCATAATTAACATTGTTGGGGCGTTAAGAAATTTCTAGATAAAAATCAATAGTCTAGATCTTGAAATAGAAATAAAAACCGGGCCCTTTTAAAATAATAATACAAATAACATGCCATTATTATTTTCGAGAAGCATCCAATAGCTTTGTGTGGTTTCAGGAATAGTGTGTTTAAGTAACAAAATAAAGGAGTAGAGCATTATACGGAAAGAAATTAATTAATAAAATAAAGGAATAGAGTATTATATTTTGCGGAAAGAATTTAAATACTATGACGATTTTCAATTTTATAGTTTTGCCTTGGTTTCATGACATTTGTCTTTAACCTCACAATATTACTTCATGCATTAGGTGTATAGAGGATGGAGCTCATAATGTCTAAAAAGCTTTTAGGTAGACGCCGTTTCAATTATTTACAATGCACTGTTCTATTTCACACACCGTCCATATAAAAATAACGGTAGGAAAGAAAACTCCTAAGTTCCTGAACGCCATTTTAAATATTCTATTGGTATTATGCAGCGCCATACAGCCATTTAAAGGCCCATGGTTGACATAATATATACATAGATCTTCTCGCTCCTTATTTCACTTAATTTGATTCCCGCACGAAAAGAATGTTTCAGTAATCTTCAGTTTAACAAGTGACTTGGTTCTACAGATTTCCTAAATACTAACAAAATCATTTGTGACATTTAGTCTGGTATTTTTTTATTAAACAAAGCCGAACAACACAGAATATAATACGTAAAAGAATAAGATAACTAGAAATTATATATAAAGGTTGGCCGGCCTACTGACAAAATAAAAAAAATAGTTAAGTTTGTCGTATATAAAAAATTTCGTCTTTATAATTATGGCTTTATCGGCACGGTAAAATGACAAGTACAATGTTGTGAATTACAAGACCACAGATACAAGTTAAAATAAGAGAATGTCAATTTTTGGGTGATGAGAGCCAGCGCAGATAGTTGACAGTGACTGTTGATTAAGAAAAAAGATATATTTGTAGAACGGCGTTTTGAAGGTAACTTGCTATATTTTAATCATCCAGAGATTATTTTTATGTATGAAATATGGTGTTAGTGAATTCAATGGTGCTGTGAAATTTGTTAGTGTGGCTTACCAATCTGTCAAAATGGGGAAAGACCATCGGACAAATAAAAAAGATGTCAACACACCTAAAACAGGCTAAAATTTTTTTGGGCCAAATATCCAATAATTTACTTTCAAGGGACCTTCGCCTTATCCGTATTTTTTTATTTTTTTTTTTAATTTTTGGTGGAGGATTATATTATGGACAGATTAACACAACTCTCAACAAACGTATGGGCTCACAGATTCCCCATCAAAACGGTATGAATGGCCATCAACAAAGCAAAAGAAATTCCTCGACAATCAGCGATACAAAGGCTCTACAAGGCACACGCTCCCATCAACAGAATTCAATTCATAATAACATTACCCTGCCCGCCCATCTCCCTTTTCTCCCTGACATTCCTTAAATCTTAAACAAATATTTTCCCATTCTACATAAGTCAGACTGATGAGAGAACGCTATTACTAATATTCCCATACTCGCCATACGCAGGCCCTTGACCTTGGGGGACGTACAAGTATATTCCAGATCAACTTGTACAGCCACAACCTCAGGTTTTCAACATTTATTGTATCACAGTTAGGTGCCAAACATACAGACGCACAACTACATAATCAACGAAATCTTTAACAAGTAAGGCCACATATAATATCCTATATAATTTGTCTTGCAGCTCACACAATATCATTATCCTGATAGCAATACATGTTCTAAAGAAACAAACTTTATGTTGGCCAAACATCTCAGACAATTAAGGACACGCTTCACTCACCACAGATTTAATATCAGCAATGAGAGAGACGCCAGTAACTAAGCATTTCAATCTTCCAGACTACATTATTGACCACTCAAATAATTAATATGGCGATTTTTATAGAAACTCTTTTAATCGACACTTTTAAAACATCAGAACCACAAGGACTCAATGTCAAGGAACAAATAACATTTTCCATAGTCATTGATAAAACGTCTAAACAATAAATTATTATAATCAAAACACGTAAAGTAATTTACAAAATCAAAAGATCGATAGTGCCGCGCTCTATGTTTTAATCCTCCGAATATTTGTATTCTTTAAGCATGTAACAATCAGCTGATATTTCTGTCCCCATGCACAGTGGCCTGCCTGAACTCAGTACAAGTATACTATTAACAAATTTTAAAAGAATTAATACTTTTTTATACGCCGTTACGCTTCACAGACATACTTTTTTCTGATCCACGCATTCTTTTATTTGCTATAGTGGTTCATGAACACGAGATCTTACGTTTACTATTTTAACCTCCTATCCTTGATTTTGTAATTGACTTTATTGTAACTGTTATTTTACTGTACTGATGAAGCCATTATTACGAAAGCGAAACATTTTTTGAATATTTGCTTCTGTTTTACTTTGTAAGTACCGTTTTATGTAATTTCTATTTAGCAGCTGTTTTCGTCCTTTTATTCTAAATTTTTCAATTGCCATTTAACTTTTGGGATCCTAGCACTTATTTTCTTTGTAATGCTTCTTGAGTAGTGATCTTGCCTATTTATAATTTACATTACCAGTGCCAAGGATTTACGCAGACATGATTCACCTTAAAGGCTTTATCAGCAGAAAAAAAAAATGATTGCATGAGCCGCCCCCCCTTATTTGGGAATCCGATTTAATGAGATTAGCAGCGAGAAGATCTATTTAATCATTGGCCTATGATGCTGAACTTCTTATGGTGCATTATCTGGAACAGACACTGACGATCATGTTCCACCACTCAAACCTTTTCTCAGTTAATCATATAAAGCCGTTGTTGCCACCATTACCAATTGCCCATGACTTAAGACTTTCAATAAAAGTTATCTTCTGTCTACCTCTAAGGCGTTTTCCTTCCATCTTTCGAGTGATGTCTAAGTGTTGTAAACCCTTGTGTCGGCAAATATGACCTAAAAACTTAAGTTACTCTGTCTTATAGTTTTAACTAGTGAACGCTCAAGCTTAGCCTCTTTCAGTACCAATTCACTGGACTTTTTTATGTCCACGATATCCTCATAATTCCTCTGATAAATTATATTTCTACTGCTTCTAGTTTCCTTCTTAATTATCCAACAGTCACTACCATACAAAAGCACTGACCATACATATGTTTTCAATACCCTTATTTTAGTTTTCATACTACTTATGTTTCTGTTTGCCAGTATTGGTTTCATTTTTTGGAATGTGTCTTTGGCCATCGCTATTCTTTCACTTATTCACTTGTGCATTTACAGTCTGATGTTATCAGATAGCTGAGACATTCGTTTTGTAACTTGTTTGATTTTTCACCTTTGTTAACGAGATTGCTATTGGGATAGCAGATTTCTTTAAGATGAATATGCATTCTCTTTTGTTTTTTTTTAAACATTCATAGACAGGCCAATCTATCGCTCCTTAAAATGACAGTTTTTAAAAGTTTTTATAGTTGTTCATCATATTCTAGTCATCAAAAATGTATCATCGGCTTCAGATTTAAGAAATTTTTCCAATTTCTTTTAAGCATGAAATATTAGCAAGATTCCTTACGATTAATTTACGGTATAGGTTAAAAAAAAAAAAAAACAGGAGATATTATACGTCTCTGTCTCACACCTCTTTTGATGGTTTTGAAATCAATACGTTCTTCTTCAATTCTTACGGATGCAGTTTGATCACGGTATAGATTTCTAGTTACCGGCACTCTCAGATCTTTTTTATCAATGTTTAATTAGAATGGCTAATAAAGCAGAGATGGAGATCTTTTTTCATTTCTATACACCATTTTCATAAGCATTGACAAAGTGAATATTGCTTTTCTAATCCCTTTATCACGTATAAATCCAAACTATTTTGCGGATATTTCTGGTTCTAGACTCTTGCGCATTTTATGCACCAAAACACGTAAGAGCAATTTTTTTTTTATAAAATGGGCCATTAAACTAATTGTCCTATGCAATTTACATTCACTTGCTCCTGAGCAGTGGTGTCAAAATAGATTTACAAAGATCTTCTGGAATTGTATCACTATCGTATATTGCCGCAAAATCATGTCGCACAATGGCAATATAAAACCCGTATTCAGGAAGAGACAGAAACAACACTAAGTCTTTTATTTTAGAAAAGTTAAAAGAAAATAATAGGTGTTGTAATTCCCCTTGAACATTTTTTTCTTTGGTGATCTCTCAACAAAAATACTGGGACGACTTAAAAGAGGAATTGGTTTAGGTACCATGCATGGGGGTTAGACGACGATCAACGTTAAGAAGAAGCTAGAATATTATTTTAAAATAAGATTTGAAAAATCAAGGAGGAGGCAGAAAGCTTGGGAAGTATAGGAGGAGGAAAGGAAAATATGAAGGAGAAAGAGGGGTAACATGGGATTCAGAAAGAGGGAGAGAAGGGGGAAGAGAATGTGAAAGAGAGAGAGAGAGAGAGAGAGAGAGAGAGAGAGAGAGAGAGAGAAGAAGAAGAAGAAAAAGAAGAAGAAGGGAGGGAGGGAGGAGGAGGAGGAAAAAGAAAAGAAGTAGAACGAGGAAGGTTGTTGATCAGAACAGAAGAAAGGGTTTGAGAAAAATACGTATTGTCCTCACAGATCCGACCTCAAGAAAACAATTAAAATAAGACTTTTTACCTTTTAATCTCATAACAGTCAGAAAAATGAGCATTTTCAACGTATTGCTTTGCCCCCCAGACAAACAGAATGTTGTTTTTTTCTTACGTCCCCAACAAGGCATCAAAACTAATTCTGAAAATATTATCTTGCATGAGTTAAATGATTTAAAGACTACTACCGTACTGTCATGTAGCTTACTTGTAATACACGGCTAAGGTTTTCCTGATCTTTTTTGCTCGGGCGCAGGTGGCACAAATGCCACCGAACCCACTCCACTATCCTCAGCACAAAGGCTACAGATCCAAATCCAACATCCTCTGCATAAAGGCTAGAGAACCCACTCAAACATACACAGCACAAAAGCTACCGAAACCTTTCCAACATCCTCAGCTCAAAAGCTACTCGACCAACTCGTACATCCTAGCACAAAGGCTACCGAACACATTCCAACATCCTAACACAAAGGCTAAGGAATCCATTCCAAGATCCTCAGTACAAAGGCTACCCACCCACTTTAACAGTCTCAACACAAAGGCTAGAGAATTAACTCCAATATCCCGAGCACAAAGGCTACAGAACCCACTCAAACATATAAGCATGAGGCTACCGAACACACTTGTCGATCCTCAGCACAAAGGCTACCGAATCCAGTTCGACATCCTCGAAAATCTTCCGTTACGGGTTCATTTTGAGTCCACTACCGAAACGCTGGACTGACGAGGGCCCGAAAGCCTGAGGTCAACTTGTAGTGGATGGGCTATATGCGCGAAGCTCAAACTATTTTCTCCTTGTGATGTTTAAGAAGGCATTAAGAATACCATATCTATGTGTGTTTGTAGTACAGATGAAGAGAAAATAGTTTACATCATTTTATTTTCACATTCAAAAAAATTTATGAAGGGCGGGCAGAACAAAGAGATGGATAATAAATTGTTAATACAAAGAATTTTGTCAGGAATCGTTGACCACTAAACCCTAGTTTGACAAGCATTTTTCACAGATGAAAGATCGCTGTTCTCGATCGCAGGAAACTGTTAGTGAAAAAGACGACATATAATTGCTGCTCTATATATCAATTCACAACGGTATTGTTATATTACTATACATGTATTATGTCTGCACTTGATGAATGGAGCCAAAGTGAATGAACCATTTTAAAGATTGTGGATTAGCAGGCTTTGAAAATAAAAGAGAAATATTTTTTTAGACAGTCTATATCTATCTATCTATCTATCTCTCTCTCTCTCTCTCTCTATATATATATATATATATGAATCAGTGAATATTTCGACAAAGTGACGAAACCAATGTAATAAACATCGATAATATAGACAAACCAATAAACGCCGTCAACAACATAAAAATCGAAGAAACGCAGAACACAATGAATAGGAATCAAACGCGGATTCACACTGAGATGGTGTGAGACAAATCGGGGCCTGGTACGCCTGCTCAAAACGGTGGGGTCGTCTCAGACACATAAAGCATCAAGGTGGATAAAAATACCTTCTTGTCTCTGTAAGCAGATAACTAGGTAACATCTTGTGCAAATGAAAAAAGGATAATTCTTAGGCCCATTTCTGTTAACACATTGGCCTGCACACTTTAGTTGCAGCATTTTTTCAAACTTGGTTTTTCATTCTTCTTTGAGAAGTTTGATAAGCCTATGTTTATTCGAAGATGAATTTCAAAGTCAATATACTTGACGTATTCTCTGCGTTGACCTATTTCAAAGATGTTAGATGCCACAAGTGTAAGCCTCTACAAATTATTATACTTACAGGTTTAGGTCCTGGAAATATTAGGTTCTATTGTTCCATAGTCTTCAGATATTCTTTAAATCAAAGTGACTTTTATTAAAAGAAGTAATCAAGACATTATTGCTGAAATTTCATGTTTACATACCAAAGAGATTTAAAGAGAAGAAATAGAACAATTGAGTGATTTTTTCAGCCTTTTATAATAAGTTATTGATTTAAAAAGTGCAGTAGAAAACTTTAAAAAAAAAACAAACAAACAAAAACCAGATAATTTTAAAGAGGACCTTCTGATCGATAATCAATAATGATAATACAAACCCAATATATCGCTGACACACATCTTTTTTCAATAATAACCTAGACATGATGAAACATAGGTTCAATGATTATGATGAAATCCACACAAAGGACGATAGCAACTGGCCCTTTGCGCGGACGGCGTATATAATGACGACATTATTCACGGTTGTAATGATTTTTATCTCTATCAGTATTGCAGACATTTTCGAGGGTGGTTCAAAAAATGGAGGACGGACGCAGTGTATAACAAGCTTAACTTTGACCCTTTTAGCCACTGTATTGTATATTATTACGTATGCATGAACTGACTAAAATAATCTTTTTACCTGCACATTATTTCTAGTAGGGCTACGTGACCGACTCCTTCTAAAATTATACGCCTGATAGTGCGCAGCGTTTAGTTTAGTTATTGTTTATAACCGGTCCACAACAAAGTGACCTCAGGCTTTCAGGCACTATGTCAGGCCAGGGCGCCCGCGACAGAAGGGTCACTGCAGACATCAGGGTGGACTCGCTATCAACTGTGCCACCGACTCTCCTAAAAGAGTACAGATCTTCATTAAAAAAAAAAAAAGAAAAGAAAGACACAGAGAGGTTTTCCTCGTGGAAATAACCATTGAAAAGCCTCACTGTATTTCCACAAAAGAGGTAGAAGAGGGAGCAAAAGCACCACGACCAAGAACAACTAATAGAAAATTGAGGATCAAAGGGGATACGTGTATGGCTGTAGTAATCGATATAAATTAGATTTAAAAAAAAACAGTCACAAACTTAAATTTCTATTGAACAAAAAAGACTGACACAATTACTACTCGTATAAACATAAAAACGAAAGAGGTAAAGTCACTCTTTTATGATGCAACCAGGCCACATTGTTACAAAGTCACTTTGAAAAATGAGCCCAAC
>BLXT01000825.1:2378651-2394177 GCA_019648995.1 Plakobranchus ocellatus | reverse complement strand
ACTACTACTACTACTACTACTACTACTACTACTACTACTACTACTACTACTACTACTACTACTATACTGCTACTACTACTACTAATATTCACACCTGTACTTTTGCAAGCCCCATCGAAGTAAAACTACCGATCAGGATAAATACCTATGAAGATTTAAATTATTCCAACTTGAGCAGACTCTCCATCTATTCCAAAAAGATAAGCCAATAAATAAAATCTTGCGTTATAACACAATTCTTAATTCTTAATTCACACACCAAATCCAAGGCGCTGACAAGTGCCAAGAGAAGCTTTTTTTCCTAAAGCAACTTACCTTTTGTTTTAAAAGTCCTATTGATACCACTGATACCTACAGAGTTGTATGTGTCGGTTGTTTAATGATTTACATAATGGGTACAAAAAGTCTCCCAGATGCTCATCACTGACACAAAAGTGATAACAGGTCGGTTAGCGAGCCATTTAAAGTCTTTTTTTTTTATTTCAGTACAGCTTAAAACAAGCTTGCAACAATAAAAGGCTATAGTGTTTGTCTTATCAGTGCGGTATCGTATGTCATTCTCAGATCCATAGTGAGTCAGCTCCTTTAGTGCAGCAATTTATTCAGGCTTATGATGCTGAAGTCACATGTAATGAGTCACCTAAATATTGTGTGAGATTCCCCCTTAACGCTGATGCCCAGTGTAATGTGTCGCTTAAATATGTGATCTTCTATCTCCTTAGTGAAGTTTAATGAGTCTTCTCAATAAAGTACCTCGGTCTAAAAACAATGTTTGTTCTCAATAGTCTGCCGACCCCCTCCTTTATTTGTGTGCCTTTCCGCTTAAATGGTGCTGTAATTTAGCTGCTATTTGTCGTCTCAGTTGTATGATCTGCATCCTTAATGCTGAAATCAAGTGGTATTTGTTATCGCAATTATATGTTCTGTTTCTTTAGTGTCGCTATCTGGTGTCAGTTGTCTTCTCAACAATGTGCCTTCTCTGCTCAATTCTGAAATAATTTCATCTTTTTGTCCTCTCAAAAGGGTGGACTTCCCCCTCGGCCTTTTACTGCGCACCATTTAACTTGTGCCTCAATACTATACCCTGTCCCCGAAGTAAGGTTATCTAATTGTCGTCCCAACAGCTTTAGGATTAATTTACAAGTAATAATAGTATGGATTGCCTCCATAGTAATGTAATACAATTTCTTTGCACCTGAATAGTGTGTCCAGTCCATTTATTTCTAGTCCGATCCGGATTGATTTTCATTTTAATCCCGCCCTCAGTCTTGTTTAATGCTTTTTGTGGTTAACATGTGGAGCAAAGACTGACCTGAGCATTCGCACATATCTCATGTGAATACCTTCCCTAACACTAGACACAAATAATCTGGATTAAATTTCAACTTAAGGACTGGTAAGTCTTGTTTAATCCCTAATTATCAACTCAGTAATGTGCCATGTCTGCTTTATGCTATTGTCAAGTTTTTTTTTTTGTTTTTTTTTTCTCGAAAGTGTGCCGTGGTTCGCCTGTGGAGTAATATTGTTATAAAATGTTATTATCGTTTTAATAGCATGTGCTGCCTCCTTCGAGGTGTCAACTATTGATTTTTATTTGTCTCAACAGTATGTAGCAGGGCCGGGTCAAAAACTTCAGAAGGGAGAGGGTTCCGTGGAAGTACGGATGTACAGGGGGCAACGTCCCTGGGCTTTTTTTTTGGGGGGAGGGGGGGGGGGGGGGGGGGAGGGTCAGGACCGAAGCTGACGATTTTTTCCAATTTTAGAGTGAAAATGGCTCTAAAATAGTCCTATCAAGATACATGTATAACCTTTGCAGACGCGGGGTTCCAGAATCCCTGGACCTCCCCCCTCTTTTCCTTAATCCAGGATCCGGCCCTGTGTGATCATATTTTGTTGTTGCCTCTTGAGCTGCGATCTTACCGTTACCAATTAAACATTCCTTAAAATGAATGTTAACTTAAACAACAAGGATAAAAGTAAATTCCTCAATAAGGCAGTGCAATCGATTGGGTTATTGTGCTGCACGACTTATGACTAGTACTCTCAAAAGTAAACACAGCTGATCCGAGACGTTTTGGCATGTAAGGTGTAAAAAAAGGCCTAGTCAACTGACTTACTATTTTTAATGGTTCGATTGCGGCAATTAAATAAAACAATAAATATACCTTTAAAAATCAAATTTTAAATCCAGCAAGTGCATAGGTTTTAACAGGACTTTCTACCTTTTTGTGTAATTAAATTCAACAACAAATAGTTTTTAAAAAATCCATTGGTCATTTTAACTTTGATTGCCCTTTTTTTCCTCAAGATTGTTCCTCTCTACATCCGACTCTATAAGCGCGGTGGCATCCAACCTTCTAACTTATTTCGTTAGTCACAATGCTTTTAAATCAGTCAGATATGCTCTTTATAGCGCTCTCTATTAATTTTTACGACTACACCTCGGATAAAGATAGCTCAGCTCACGATTGGTTTAGGCCTTGTGTTATTCAAAGCTCAACCTAGGCAAGGCTATGACGCTAGGCATCTAAGGTCTTTAGAAGCTGTTCCATTTGGTCACTGCTGTCACCTGTCGTCTTTCCTCGTGAGCTGTATCGAGTTGACGATGTGAAGCAGATGATCATGGAGGAAAGGTGATGAAACTACCAGACTTAAATGAGGTAATTTAATATTAGGTAACCAAACATTTATGTTTGTTCTTACTGCATAAGATGGAAAGATTTCCGATGTGCACATTCGGAAGTCTTGCCCAGAAGCTATGAGATAATATTTTGTTTTTTAACTCGAGAGGTAGCGCAACCCACCAGAGAATGAGTCCATCTAGTGACTGAATATCCACGTGATAAAATTTTTCGCGCCATAGATTAGATCTAGCTGAGTCGGCGAAAGTAGCAGCAGCTGGATTTTTCAAAATCAAAGGGTATAGAAATTAAGCCAACCATTGCCGATAATCGAATTATGGTTAAAATTTGATCTTCTGCAAGCCAGACTCCTTCTTTTGATCAAGAAAAAAATTGGATTTCATGGATAGGACGAATTAAAAATTGACAATATTGACTCAAAAAAATTTCAAATTTGCAGTCTATGGTAATGTGGTTATAACATTTTTACATGAAAGACAATCTTTTTTTTTTTTTACTCTTTGTCCTGCGCATTTAAGTCAATTAATTTTGCGTTTTCCCCTTTCATCCAATCAAGTCTTATACCACTTTAGAAATTTTTCGTTAAAAAACTTAAATCTTCATGTCGTGGATTCATTTCTAAACAAAGCAAAATAATTAGATCTATGGCCAAAGGTGGAGATTACACTCAACAGTCCTTGAGGTTTGGCTGTTCCAACAAGTGCTTTGCGTCCAATGGTTTGTCAAAGTGATTTCACATAGGGTCTGGCAGATATGGAAATTAAGGCAGGATTGAGTGACAAATACTTATCTGCTTCCTCGGTTGTTCATTACCCTAATGAATCTGTTGTAGTTGGTGATCTGATGGTAATATGATTGTGTGGGGTAGTAGTTACAATTTAATAATTTATCCATTTTTTTAGAACTGAACTCCCATGATTTTTTTTTTTAAACTGTAAAATTAAGAAGCCGTTCACTGCTTATACAGGTTGCTAGAAGTAGGAGGCGGAACAGCAAATGGAAAAGCCACACATTTGTGTATGAAAATCAAGGGAGCAGCCAGGGAGGCACCCACCGCACTAACTCTAGCCTTGCCCAATTATGATCCTGTACTTAATCATGGTTAGTGAAATTTCATAATGATCACCATTTTTAGTTCTATACACAAGTTGGGAATTTGTGATAGAATAAGATTTCTCTTATATAATAATACACTTGACCTATCCCTTTTCTAAAAGCAGTAAATGTCTCTTGCATTTTTTTCTATTACCATTGCTGCTGCTACTGCTATTACTACTCCAGGTCTGCTAATGCTGCTTTTGCTTTTAAAACTTTCTATCACAACCGCTACTTTTACTAATTAACTACTACTATTCCTGCTTCTTCTAACGTTCCAAGCCTTTCAGTTGATTAGATGGTAATCTTTTTTTCTCCTGGATAACGTGGAGGGAAAAAAACAACACCATTTTGACCATTTAACCCCCCCCCCCCCCCCCCCCAAAGAAAAGCAACCTTGAAGGCTCTTTTGCACTAGCTTTAATGTACTATACTCAAATTATCATGATCATTTCAAATTTAAAAAAAATATGAATGGTCAAGCTCAGTATATTCTTTCTGCAATTTTTTTTTTTTTTCTTTTTTTTGTGGGGGGGAGGCGGGCAAGGCTTCTTAATGTGCACACAAGAAAAGAAAATCTGATGAAAGCTAGACTGCTATCCAAATTTGTCATCTGGTTAACCAAGAGGTGATGTCAAAATAGGACATAATTTCTTGAAATCACTTGCATTTTATTTTTAAATTATTTGCTAAATTGGACCTGACCAGCTAAAACTCGAATGCCATTATGCAAATGGTGATCTGAGATGATAAAATTTCCCCCCAAAAATGTAAAAGATGAAATTATCCACAATGGCCGATAATTGCTGTTTTTTAAATTGCCAGTTGACTAAAATTGCTCTTATTTTATCATCATAGTATTTTGCTATGTGTGTGATAGTCCGAAATCTTTCCCTTTTTTTTTTTCTTTTTTTTTTGTTTGTTTTTGGAGATCCAGAAAAGTGATGGTGCCCAAAGTATATGACCTTGGAAAATATAGACCTTGCTGTTTACAATTATTTTATTGTCGGCATGCTGAGACAGTGTGGGTTGAGGATATGTCGCTTTTATGAAAAGAATGGACGACTGGAAGCGTTAACAAGTTAAGTTTGTCTTTTTATAACCATGTTTATATTACAGCTTATTGACTGAGTCATTGGACATGTCCCAACTAATTCACATTTTGAAGATTTTCAACCATTGAAAACCAGATGGAATTATCTTTGATTCAGATTAAAGCTATCTATGAGACTTATCTTTTTGAAATAAGCTGACATTTTCCCAGAAGCGGTAGATAAGATAACAGCTCATTGTCATTGTTTAGTGCTATCAGTTGGTAATACATTTTTCTATTGTTATCATGTGCTACTCATTCTCTTTTATAAGCATAGGGTTTTCATGTCATTTTTTGCTATGTTTTTTGTCATTTACCTTCATAATGTCATGCCTCTTGTTTTACTTTGTACCTATCCAGTTTTGCAAGATGAAATGCATTTTAAGACATATTTTTGATATGCCGAGAGGAAGAGTAGAAGTTGGGTGCTCTCTGTTATTATTTATTCATATGTGAATTATTGTTATTTCTAATCATCATTATTCCGCTTGCACAGTAAAATTATTTTTTTAATAGTACAGGTTAGGAACTAAACAAATTATTTACGTTTATGCCCTCAATATTTTTCTCGAGATGAAATGAATGATTCAAAAGTCAAATTTTGGATATATTAAATTATTGAAACAGCTTGAAACTGCCTCTTTTTGAGGTTTCCATAGGTGAAAATTGAATAGAACTATGTAGCCAAAATGTCAGATTATCAGATTTTGTAAAAGAGCATTTCAAAGAAGGAAAAAAGGCCTTAATGTATTTTTGCTAAAATTTTTGATAACCAAACTCTATAGGGCTGGTCTCAAACTATTTATCAATAATTTAAAAAAATTTAAAAAAAAAAGAGATTTATGGAGTACAGTCCTTCACATAATTTTTTAAAACATTAAATTGGCTTTTAAGTAAGTACATTATGAATCACTTGTAAACTTATAATTTGGAAGGAGAGAATCAGTTTGAGTTCTTTTTTTTTCAGGATGATGAACATTAAAACCAATTGTAATTAACTGCAAAACACAATACCATTTAATAGTAAAACAGCTTCAAGAAATAATGTGTTTCCAAGAATCTATTATTAACAAAAGTAAGCTGTTCTGGTAATCGTAACATTTATCAAATTTAAACCTTGCTCAATTGAAAATGGATAATTTTCATTGGAATGATAAAATGTTCATAAACTTTTCAAGATAGTATACATCAAAATCAATAAAAGTTAGGATAGGCAGCTTAAACTAAGAATTTAAGAAAAAGTTTTATTTTTTTTGTTTTTTAATCTTTTTAAATTGATTTAAAAATAACCCATTCCTTTTTAAGTCAGGAGAAATAAAGAACTCAGTAATGAGCTTTTCTGGTGATTTTTGCTGAGAAAATTGTAATGAATTTATCCCTCTATAAAAAAAACTTTCAAAAAATTTAATAAATTTTTTATGTGCGGGAAAAGAATCAGTATAGCTCTGTCTACTCTTTATTTCAGAACCTCTTAACTCTTTGTGTCCGGATTTTTTTTCCACATCTGGACGGAGTTTGCTCCCTCTGCCCCTTTTCTTTCATATAGTTAGCGGCTGCTGGGAGCGGCCGCTCGGTCATCCGTATCGTTCCGTCGGCCTGGCTTGAATACATGTTTCCTTGAATAATACATGTTTTAATATGAAAAATGATGCTTTTGAAGATTATTTCAAATCTATTTGCTTTTGGGGTTTTTTTCCTATTTAAATCAAGATGGCTTCATTGAAGAGAAATTTTCAGAAAGCAACTATATTTTTTTTGTGAAATACATTCTACTTCCGATCCAATCCAGAACATTTTATTTTACTTGGAGGCTTTGTCCATCCACTGCAGGATGTAGCCCTCTGTAGATGTCTTCCATTTTCTCTATTCATGTCCCTTCCTCTGCCATTCTGGACTTGCTGCTTTATTTTATCTTCCCAAGTTTTTGAAATTACTTTGAAAAAGTTTGTTTGGTTGGTTTTGTAAATAGTCAGTCCACAACAAGGTGATCTCAGGGTTTTACGCCCTCCTGTCAGGCCAGGGCTTTGGACTTTTTTTTTATCAGAATGGTATGAAAAAGTCTTAGTTATTTAACCATAGAATGTTTAGTAATTGAGGTGTAGAAAAAAAATTTTTTGTAGGTAAATGCAATGATTAGAGTCTTATAAAGTTATATGATATCATACTGCAACCCACCTTCTCATCTCCAACCTTATTCCCTTTTGTGCAATATTTGATCTTTTTTTTATGAAAGAGTCATTTCATTTTGGTCCATTTAAAGATTAGTTTTTTTTTCTTCTTTTGGTTCTCATTCTTTATTTCAAATTTCTCCTTCAAAATTGAGATTTTGTGATATTTTGAAGACAAGCACTTGGTTAAGTAAAGGAGGCAACATCCAGCTAGAGTATTTGAGTACATTTACTGGTGATTGCTGTAGAGGTAAACTATATTCACAAAATTATACATGGATACATTTGTGAGTGTGCTCTGCTAAAGTTTTTTTAAGCACATAACAATACTGAAGGTTTGAGCTTTGGCTATCCATACTTCAGTTGCAGTTGCAGTTTTTTTATTCTCTGCAATTCATCATTAGTTCTTGGGCAAAGTGTTTTGCTCAGTTCTCTCCATGAAATTATGGACGATTTCCATGAACATCTTAATTTTCGCTTGTGTAAGTCATTTTTGTTGATTTAAAAAAAAAATTTCAAGTCATTTCTTGCAGGTTACCTTTCATGGTACAATTCATTATGTACACTTTGTTTGATTCTTATGGCTTCTTCACATCCACCATAAATATTGAAAATAAAAATTTGAATTGAAATTGAAGTGCATCTTAGTGACTGAACTAAGCAGCCATTTTGCATTCATTCTTTTTTTGGCTATTTGTTTCTTAATAATGCTCTTCAAGATTTATTGTTGGTACAGCTGTTTCATTTTTAAATCATTATCATGAAGGTCATATGACAGTTCTGATCAATACAGTTTCAAACTTTTCAAATCATTTACATGATCCTTGGTGTAACATTGCTCCCAGCAACTTTTACAAAAACATTAGCCTGTTTTCATCAACACAAAGTAGTAGATAACTTGGTGTCCTATCTATGCATGCGATCTTGCCAAGGATCCTCCTCACTAATCCATTTTACCATGTATGACCCTCCATTCCCATTACATTCATAATCGTTTTCTACAAAACTTCCCTTACATTATTTTGTATTCATGATTGTGAAACTAAAGATTTGCGATATAAACATGATACTGGAGTTGAAAAAGTCACCTTTTCTGATTGCATACTGATTGCCATGGTCTTCACATAAATTCCAGCCCATTAGTGGCTCTTGGGCTTGCAAACTTCCTGTGAAATCTACAGTGTGGATTTTTACTGCATGATTGTCCATGCTGACGGATGTAATAAGAATTAGATAGTCAAAGTAGTGACTGGGCACATGGCTCCAAGAGAAAAAAAAAGAAAAAAAAATTAATAATCTGTTATGCCAAGGAATAAAACAAGTTCCCCCATAAATGCAATCATTAATAAAGCATAATAATAAAATCTTTTCCTTTTGAAAGACAACTGAACTCACCCTGACTATGCTTCCAGGCTGCCTGTCATTGAAATAACCAGAGTCAATTTTGGAAATGTTTATATTCTTTTCTAGGTTGCCTCTGTTTTGAAAAGTGTATAGATATTTGTATGAGCAAAAGAATGAGAAATCTAGTATTAGAGAAAGAAAGAGTGGTGTCAAGGTTATCAAATTTGCTCAAGAATCTTCAAATTTTTTGATTTTCAAAAACTTATTTTGCAATATTGTAGAGGTAATGCTACTTCTCTGAAAAGCCAAAATCTCTCAGAATTTTGGAGATTCCAGTACCTAAGATTAAAGACATGTAAATTTGGTAGTGATTGACTCAGTTTTAAGAGCCTATCTAAGTTGATCTCTTTAGTAATACAATAAAATTCATAAGCCTATGAAAGGAGATAAATGTAAAACAAAGTTTGATTGCTACCAGAGTTAAATGCTTTAAAGCCCTATAACAGAAAGTGAGATAGAAACTTTCCTCACCGCATATTAGGTTGCATCTGATACCTTGGATCTTTAATTAGGTCAATCTCTATACAGAAAACAATCTCACACAGATTGAATGCCATCAAAATAGATAGCTGAATTGCAGAATTTCTTTTGACATAGAAGTCATTAAACAGGGAAGAGGGGTTTCTAATAAAAGCGTGTATTAAAATATTTTCCCTTTCCATTAAAAGCTGAATGTGCACCACTTTATCTAGTCTTACACTAATGATTTTTGGCAAGGATATTTCAGGTTGATGTATGATCTGAAATTTTTAGATCTCTTTTTCAATACAGATTCTGTTCGACTTATATTACAAACAAATACTTTGCCAAGGTTGGAAAAAAATGTCAAATTTTCTGCAAACTGCCATACAAAACCCACATTTGATTACTATCTTTTTTACCTGGGTCACTGTGGGACTCTGACATTGTGAAAAATGTTGTAATGGTTGTGCATTCCTGTCTTGGAATTGGCAGATAGATGCAAAGACTCTTGTGCTAAGAGTGAATGTTCATTTTTTAATGTTCAATGATTTTACTGCCAACATGAATAGATTAATACAAGTTTTCCTCTTTCTGCCTTCATGAATTTATGATAGGGCTTTGTCAATTGAAACTACCAATCAAGGTTTCTAAAAGTAGCAGTGGTTATGTGAATGTGTCACAATCTCTAACTACAACTTAACCAGTCTTGGTCAAAGGGATTTTGTGACCAGTTAATGCCTGTGAATGTGTTGTGTGACTGTTGTGTGAATGTGTCACAATCTATAACTGCAACTTGGCCAGTCTTGGTCAAAGGGATTTTGTGACGAGTAAATGGCTGTGAATGTGTTGTGTGACTGTTGCTGTGTAATTGAGTCCTGGGAATGTGTCATAATCTATAGCTACAACTTGGCTAATCTTGGTGAAATGGATTTTATGACAAGTAAATGCCTGTGTGAAATTTGCTGTGTGGCTGTTTCTAGCTGTGGTTTAGTAAATGTGTCCAACCTATAGCTACTTTTTTCCCATCTTGGTCAAAGGGATTTTGTGAAGAGTAAATGACTGTGAATGTGTTGTGTAGCTGTGGTTGTGTGAATGTGTCACAATCTATAACTAAAACTTGGCCTTTCTTGGTCAAAGGGATTTTGTGACGAGTATATGGCTGTGAATGTGTTGATGTGGTGTGTAATTGAGTCTTGGGAATTTGTCACAATCTATAGCTACAACTTGGCTAGTCTTGGTCAAATGGATTTTGTGACCAGTAAGTGCCTGTGTGAAATTTGTTGTGTGGCTGTTGCATAGCTGTGGTTTTGTGAATGTGTCCAAGCTATAGTTACTTTTTTCCCATCTTGGTCAAAGGGGTTGTGTGACGAGTAAATGGCTGTGAATGTGTTGTGTAGCTGGGGTTGTGTGAATGTGTCACGATCTCTAACTACAACTTGGCCAATCTTGGTCAAAGGGATTTTGTGACGAGTAAATGGCTGTGAATGTGTTGTGTGACTGTTGGTGTGTAATTGAATTGTGGAAATGTGTCACAATCTATAGCTACAACTTGGTTAGTCTTGGTCAAAGGGATTTTGTGTCAAGTAAATGCCTGTGAATGTGTTGTGTGAATGTGTCACAATCTATAACTACAACTTGGCCAATCTTGGTCAAAGGGATTTTGTGACGAGTAAATGGCTGTGAATGTGTTGTGTGACTGTTGGTATGTAGTTGAGTTGTGGGAACGTGTCACAATCTATAGCTACAACATGGCTAGTCTTGATGAAAGGGATTTTGTGACAAGTAAATGCCTGTGTGAAATTTGCTGAGTGGCTGTTTTCCAACTGTGGTTTTGTGAATGTGTCCAACCTATAGCTACTTTTTTCCCGTCTTGGTCATTGGGATTTTGTGACAGTGAATGGTTCAGCATGTATGAAAATACCTTCCCAATGTTTTGAATATTTCAACGTCTCGACCTGTTCTGTATATAGTCTTTCCATTGTTTATTTTAATTCCTTGTAGTTATACTTTAATTTAAAAGTTAGATTGTTCTTTATAAGTATCAATCAAGGCATACTTTTCTTTTGGCTTGATTTTACCCTTTTTTGTTTAAAGCTTACTTCATAGAGCATTTCTTTTTTTTTTCACTCTAGTTTTACTTCTTGTGATTTAGAAGAATAGTTACTGAAAAATTTTAATTTTTAGCTTTATTTTAAGTGATTTATTATAGTTTTTTTTTTTGTCTAAATGTCGTCAAGCACTTTGTAATAAATTTCTGTCTATTGAGCAGTTCTTAAATAAATAAGTATTTTCTGGATGACATGAAAAAAAAACATTTCTTTCCCATTCTGTATGGCCTGTCTCAAGCAACCATCATTCTGAGCCGAGATAAACGACCTCTATATGAGCTATTCTTTTCCTTGATTCATTCTTGTGCACATCTCATAATTTTTGCCACGGTTTCTGGCTCGAGTGGTGCGGATGCATCTCCAGTTCATGCCATTTGTAACAAACAAAAATTTCAGTCTTCTATAATAGTGTGCCATGCTGATATCAGAGTTTCTGACATGATTATTTTAAAAACAGGATTAAGTTAACAGCGTGATATACAAAATGCTCATTGCCAAGTGTCACCAGGCTCTATCTAGACAGCTAATCTCTGGGTGCCATGTTATTTTCCTATGAAATTGTCTTCGTTAATGCACTATGAAACCTGTAGAGGGGCCAACAAGATCCCAAAAATGATAACCTGGCACAGTTAGTCAAAAAAAAAAAAAAGCTGATCTTCAATAAAATATATAAATTGTTCAGTAGGCTGAGTTTCTTAGCATAAGTGGTGACTGGAAAGAATATGACAAATTTAAGAGTGTCACAAGTGTGAACTAATGCACACTTTTCACTCCTGATTCATTTTAAAGCACGACGTATTACATTGAACTGTAGAAAAAAGAACTGCACCGAAATAATGAGATTATCCCAGTATGTGGCCTGGCTCTACCTAGGTTTTGCCTCTTTCAAAGTTATGTGACTGGATCTTCAATATTTTTCTTTTCTTTTCTTTTTTTTTTTGGTATTGCAGTTTGCCTTATCCAGCACAACGGGAGTGACAGGAGTGACTTGGTAGTGTAGTGAATGTCAAACCTGGTTTAAAATCTGCAGAGAACTTTCTTTCACAGGGTCTACTCTAACCTACGATAGAAGTCTGGTCTTGGTCAATCTTTTAGTGACTATTGTATGGAATAAGCCTCGAGTTCGTTTTTTAATATTCTTGATGAATAATCAAAATTTTGGCATAAACTTAAGTTTAAAAATTAGCTTTCACTTTCAGAAAAAAGCCATTGCCACGGTGCAGATTTCTTTACCATACCAATTACTTTTGATCTTGTGTAAGCGGATATAATTCTCTTCTCTGCTAATTGCCTATTTCAGGATGAACATGAATAGGGGAAAATAATGGCAAGGTGACAGGTATTGAACTGCTCACTGTTTTAAGGCGTTTGCTTCATCTTTAGTTATAAACTGAGGGACAAGGCTTAAAATATATGTCCTATCCAACACTTTTTGTTTTGTTTTTTCTTATCCATCTACAACATCTATTTCTTGCTTGGCAATTTTCAAAGTGTTACCATTGACGACGAGATATGCCAGACATGTATTCTTTGCCGTTTCAAAATGACCATCTTTTTCCTTTATTTCCTTTGAATTTTGCTTTAAGGCACATTTTCTTGCAAAGAAAAATTGTTTTTAATCCAATGCAATGAAGCAGATAATCAGTGTATTCAATGTCCCCCACCTTACAGGGAATACCAGCTGCCACACATTGATTATTCATTCACAACACTAGAGAACGCTACATAAAGATGGCCTACCAAAAGTGTTCCTTAGCAAACATGAAAATGTTCAATACACAACACGGTTTACACAAATGGTTCCAAACAAGGTGAAAGAGTTGCAGCCATGGCTTACTTTCTGGATTGCCTATACAACTCCAAGGTCATGGGAGTATGGCTCATATGTTCCTAAGCTGAGCTTGAGAGCATATCTTGCCTTGCCACTGTCAGAAATAAAAACATTCCAAATCATTTTGTGTCACCAAATATGACTTAAAAATTGTTGTTGTCTCTGTGTTATGGTTTTAATTGGTGATCGCTTAAGATTACCCTCTTTCAGTACCAATTCATTGGATTTTTTTTTACCATCCATGATATCCTCATCATTCTTCTGATAAACAATATCTTTACCGCTTCCAGTTTTCTCTCTGTTTCATTGTTTTCCGTCTTGATTTCAATTTTTAGAATGTATCTTTGGACATAGCTATTCTTTTACTTAGTTTTAAGAGGTAAAGAAGGTCTTTGAATTTTGTAGCTTGTTTGATTTTTTTGCCTTTGCTAATGAGATTGCATTTAGGGTTAGAGGATAAACATTCGTTTTTTTTTTTTTTTACAGTCACAGACAGACCAATTCTTTCGCTCTTTAAAGCTACAGTATCTAAAAGATTTTGGAGCTGTTAAACAGACTCTGCTATTAAAAGTGTATCATCTGCATACCTGAAATTATTAAGATTTTCTCCATTTACTTTCAAGCCTGAAATATCAACAAGATTCCCTAGATTCTACAGATGCAGTTTGATTCCAGTATGATTATAAATTTCTAATGACTCTCAGTTCTTTCCAATCAATGTCTAACTTTTCTAGCATATGAAACAGTTCTACATCTTTAACCCAAAGCTATTTTGTAATAAATTAATGAGGACCGGTCTTTTTGCTATACTTGTGACAGCCACTTTGTTTAGATGAGCGCGCATATGATCTTCTAATCTCTAGAAGTAATAGCATCACTAAAACTGGCATACAGCATGTTCTGAGAAGTTCGTCCCTATAACATACTCTGCTATATAGAGAAACTTGATGTCTATAGAATGTGAAGCTATATTCATTACTTTTAAGCTTTTCCATATTCACTCAGATTTTTATTGATTTTTATCCCTTTTTTGTTTTGATTTGTTTTACTGTACTTTTGATTTTAACCTTTTTGGTCTTGATTTATTTTACTTTACGTCTTACTTAGTTTTCTCATCCCTCCATCTAAATGACTGTTTGGATACCAAAGATGAATGGGCAACCAATTTTTTTCCTGTACTTCACCCTATTTTACACCTGTCCATGACTTTGTTATCTTCCTACCTCCCTTTTTTGTACAATGCTCTCTAGGATCATCTTTGCAAATTCTAATGGTTTTGTTATGGCTATAAGATCATGGCATGCCTGATTTTAAAAAAATTGTTCTGCATTAATAACATGATCTCTGTAAGATGTGCCAAAAAAGACTTTCAAAAATAGCTCATTTCTATGGCTTTTTATCTTTATTTCTAGCTTTGCTGTCAGGGGCCATGTCTCACAAGCATACAGAAAGATTAAGATGATAGAACATTGGATCAGTCTGATTTTGGAACTGAGTGCAATTTTCTGTCTCTCATATGGTCCTGATCTTTGACAATGCCCCAGTTGCTTGGGCAATCTTAATTATCTGAAGCTCTGAACACACTCTGGTTTATACCACAGATTCTAATATCTGAGCTGATTCCTTTAATATTGTTGGTCATCAGTCAAATCTTTTCTCAATAATGCCCTTGCAATATGTTGTTGGCATCTTTTCCAGATGGTTGACATACTTGACAAGCTCTTCTTTATTAGCAAGGGCATCAATATCATGAGCAAAAACGTAACATTTTTATTGTTTTGCCAATGATGCTAACTCATCCTTGATGGTCTTACAAATAAGAAAAGACCTAATGATGGCACCACTTCTATACTTAATACAAAATATATCTAAAAATATTACACTATACTCAGTTTTTACATTCTCAAAACTACTAAACTTAATAATAAATCTGACGAGTAACAATAAAAAATTAAAAACCCTTTTATTCATTAATTATTTAATAAATAAAAAAAAAAAATGTTGCTTAAAAATAAGTGCGTATATTGGCACAAAGACACTACAGGGACTATCTTTTATTTTCATATTTGAACATGGTACAACAAATCAACTTTTCTTTTATCAACATCAAACACAATCCTTCTGCAATGGACATGCAGAGAAGGCAGCTGTGTGTGCAATGAACTAGTCAAGCATAATGCTCGGGGCAGTCAGCATGAAGACTGATGAGGTATGAACTCTCAGAGCTCCTGACTAGATTGCTCCCCTTACATTCGCATTTTGATATTCTTCTTCCTGTCAAATTTTTTACATTTTTAATTTGCATTATTTTGCAAAAACTTTAGTCAGAAACGAATTTCTTTCTTCTTGAAATATCAAACGTTCCATGGAGTGAAAGAAGTGTAAAAATCTAAGCCCAAATCATAATTTGCTGTCTTTTGTTAACAGAGCTTCTAGTTGTTTGCATTCCTGCAGATTTCCGCATTTTCAGTCTTCCTTGAAATTTTTCTTTGGTAATGTTCATGCATTTTAAATGCTGCTCCATTGATATTTCATTACTTCAGAGTTGAACAAAATATAATTTAATTTGACGCCCAATATGCCTCCAAATGGTTTTAATTTGCAGTCCTTTTGAAATAATTTTGTGGGGGAGCATACCCCAGGATCCCCTTAGATATGCTCCCAGCTTTGGCAATCACATTGCTTGGAAAAAATCATAGAGCGTAAAAAGAAGGGGAGAGGCG
>BLXT01000825.1:2312712-2332103 GCA_019648995.1 Plakobranchus ocellatus | reverse complement strand
GCAAAGGATTTTTTTTAAACTGCCAAGACTGTGTTGGTCACCTTAACACCAGCGTCGAGGGTCTATTGAGTTACAGAACCCCCCTGGAAAAAAAAATTGCGGGATAGATCTAGATGCTTTATTTAATCCAACGACATTTTGCAAGCCTGGTATAAGATCAAAGAAACTACGCCGGTCCACTTCGAGGGCAGTTACAAAAAAAAAAACGAGGATCAACTTTCCATCGATACCGCATTTTTGTATTATGTGAATGGAAAGAAAATCGCACAAAATGAAACAAAAGCACAAGCCTATAGTTAAACAGCCAAAGTGTAAAATTTTCCCCACTGGCGGGATGAATTACACCTAAAGCATAATACCGGCATGTCTGCATCATTTGCATGTAGTACCGAGACATATCAATAACACAGAAGCTGCTCGGTCTCTTTATACAGAATGTTGAATAAACGTTATGGACTGCAAATTGGATACTTGGGTTATGTTGATAGTAATTTAAAAATGTTCAATGCTATTTGAATAGGTAAAGAGTAGACGTTGGTAGATATGCATGGATCCAACCGATATAACGAGATGATTTTTTCCCGTCCATAGGGACAACTGAGCGGGATTTTNNNGGCAGCCCGGAAAACGGCGTTCACCGGGATTTTTCCCGGCGAAAACGGAAAGTTGGCAGGTCTGTATATTGCTATTTTATTTTCAATAGTATTTAGTAGAGAATGGCTCTATTTAATATTTCCCATCAAAAAGCTGAAGTAAAAAAAAAACAACACATATTAAAATGAACAAATCTCAATGATTTCAACTTTTGAATGGCTCAATTTGAACTGGTTGATCGACCTACCGCATTTACCTTTTAAAATATTTCAAGAATTCAACTAGGTGATGGAAAGTTGATTATGAAAAGAACAATTAACTATGTTTTCACAAGCAGCTTTGACGGCAAAAAGAGTAAAAAATTTTTATTTCTACTTAGAAATAAAATATGATGGGGAACATATAATTTTATATTGATCTGATATATTTTGGAACCTCAATTAGCATAATCATTTATAAAAGAAGATTTTCAAAGATTGCTAATACGTACGTTGCAGATACTATTTGAAAACGAAAGTAGTGGAAAATGGAAACAAAAGTTATGATCAAGGAAAGTCATTAAGCCATTCAAATACCCTTACAGATAAAGGTGCAACTTACCGAATGACCTGTTAAAAAGTATGCATCAAATGCAATCATTAAAATCAGTATGGCCACAACGAAATAATAGATTGCTGAGGTCTTTTTGTCTGGTGATACTGGGGTGGAGAAAAAGTGTATCTTAATTACAGGATATAAATTTGACTTAAATTTATTTTCAAATGTTGATTACGTTTTACCTTACTAACCGTAAAGCATTATTGGAACTGCTCTAGAATTTCCATACCCATTTTATTACAAATTTGTGATGCCATTGCAGATGTGCTCAGTTTATGCTATTTCAATCAATCATTATAAATATAGTTTTTAAAGTACAAACATTTACTTGTGCATTTTTTTTTTTTTTTTAAATAGACAACTTACTATGTATACCTTGTTTAAAGAACGCACAGGTTTTAAAAAAAATATAATCTCCTTCATAGTTATTAGTATACTATGTTGTACTTTCATAAAGCACAACTTTCTGTTTCTAAAAAAATATCCATATTGCCCCTCCCCTCCCCCCTCCCCCCCCTCCAAAAAAAAGATCTTGTGTCCTTAAATTCTAGATATAGATCTGACTAATTTTCATACTTTAATGGTTTAGAAACATGGACAATGAAATTTGAGAAATACTTACACACAAGTACAATAATATTAGTAACAGCAACCAAGGTTCCTGAAATATTCTGTAAAAAGAGGGTGAAAAAGACAACTTAAGAAGAAGGAAAAAAAAAACTTTCAAAAAAAGTTTTATAAGAAAGAATAATGTCAACAAAAAGTTGTTGCAAAAAATATCAACTTAAAGACAGTCAAGTTAACCCAAACTATTCTTAATATAAAAAGCCAAATTAAAAAAAAAAAAGAAAAACAAAAACGAAAACAAAAAAAAGCCATCCGCACAATGTCATTAACAAGCAAATTATTATTATAAAGTAGACATTGCATTAAAACCCTCCAGTTCTAAAAAATCCCATAAAGTAATTAATTATTTTAAGTGCAATGCCACAATGAAGGCAGACAAACAAGAGCACACAACAAAAATCTTATTTTAAATGGCAAAAAAACAAAAAAACCCAACAAAACAAAATGAACACTATGTTCTGTTCAATGTATCAAAAGCAATTATATTCTTATAGTTAGGGACATGGAAAAATGGTACTATTTCTGCTTTGTTTCCTCAAACTATATTAGTTTTTTGTTGTCTTTTTTTTTCCTAAGCAGAAAATTTTGAAACATAAATTCACTAAATTTAGTTCTCTCAAAAATTTGCATTTGAAAACACAAATGGGCCAGTTTTAAAATAAAAAAGGGGAAGAAAATTTTAATTCCTTCTTCATCTGAGATGCTTCACTTACATTTCCCAGAATCACAGCATTTGTGTACTTCATAGGCAGAACGGCTACCAGTCCATACATACTGTTCTGATACATGCCAACAGCAGCTGTTTATTTGAATATGAAAAAAAAATAAACATGGGTTTGTGCTGCATTTTTTATGTCTATAGCTATTTGTTTGTACAAATAATTTCTTTTTGAATGAATATCTACAAAAGTAAATAATGCTGCATTAATTATTCTTTTAATTTGTTGAAACTAAAATTGCAGCAAATGAAACATATTCATCTAGAAATCCCAAAGGGCTTGGCTCAGCCTTTTCATAAAATCTATTATTCAGTGCAATGTCAAGGCTAAAAAAAAAATTTAAAAGAAAAATAGTCACACAGTCAGATGATTTATGCATCAGAAAGAGCATGCTTTGCACATCTGCTGTAGCCAAATGAAGAGCAACATCATAAGGTTGTGTCTATGGGCGATACTGTTTTTCATGTGACTATGACAGAAATATCAATTGATATCAAGCACTATCAGATGCATCTCAAAATTATGAGAGCATTTCTATATTAAACATTAAGAGCACAGGAATTATACAATTTGCTTCACACATTATTGCATTTATTTGGTACCAGTGAATCAAAAACCACTTACCATTGATAATAACAGCTGAAGCAATGGTTATCCAGAAAAACAATTCTGGCCCTAAAAAAAAGAGAACAAAAGGAGAAACTTTATTTATGTTAATAAACATAAAACACAAGTGTTCCTAAAATCTCATAGGGAAGAGGAATGAAGAGCACAAAAATTATATTTTTGACGGTTAAAGATGTAATGAATACAAAAAAAAGAAACATTAGTATTATACGCTTTTAAAAAATCAAAATCACCTTAATTGGAAAAAAAAAGGCAGGCTTCAGAAATTAAAATATATTTCGTCACCATCATAAATCAAATTTTTTAAAAATCTTACGATTAAGAAGACTACTAATTCTCTTTAAGTATGTAATAATTAAATTGTTGTTAACTTCATCAGCTGACGATTTAAGGAACTACCATCAACAAAAATCCTGGTAAAAAATTAAATTTGAACAACTGAAATTCAATCTTATCGCCAATGAATGAATTGAATCGATTGCATAGTCCAAAAGCCAAAAACCTTGGTGTATATTCGGAACATCAGTTTTCAATAAAGATGCACACTTAACATTTTTAAAAACAAAATATGTTGATCTACACAGCAAAGATAAAAAGGCACAATTTTTAAACTAAGCCACTAAGCTTTGCTTCTTAATATACCAAGCATGATTATGCAGAAAGATTGATTAAGAGTAAAAGGAGGAGAAATCTCCTAAGTATATTTTTCAGACTTGCTTTTGCTACATTCATCAACAAATCTCTTTGTTCAAGTGTAAAAAGTTTTTTACCCTCATTTCAGATAGAAAAAAAGAAAAGAAAAAGTCTAAAGACAGGTCATTAAGTACAGCTTTGGCTAAAATCTAAAACAACTTACTCGATAACATTAGAAAAGTAAAATCAGTTAGAGAATATAAAAAAAAATTTCTTAAAACATTCTTTCTGTTTTAAAGTAAGAGATGAATCATGCCAGTTACCAATGTCATTTAAAACTATGTTCATTGGTTATCTTTTGTGATTGAACTTGCCCTTTTTGCTGAAAGTTCAAATGACTATATTAGCACCTTGAGCTGATTCTGTTAGGGAAAGTGCCATATAAATTGGCTACATTATTATTATTATTATTATTATTATTATTATTATTACTGAACTTACATTCACTTGTGTCCATCATTGCAAGGATCACAGTAAATACAAACATTATAATCATGATGAAAATGCTTGTTACAATCCTCACACCAAGCTTGCCCCTGGAAAATATAGAGAAAAATTCACACCAACTTCGAAAATCATCAGTCATCTTGACATTCACTGCTATATGGAGAAAGAGTATTATTATTATGAACAAAATTTACTGTGCCATTTCTAATAGCCGAAACAGCCTGAAAATTCTTTATGTGAGCTCTGCAAAAGTGAAAACTGAAAAGATCTTGGTAATGTTCAGTCAAGATATGGGATTTTTAAAATTAAAAACATAAAAGTTTTACAGATGGAAAAAAACAATATAAAAATGTACTTCTCTCAAAAGTTTTATGGCAATATCAATTAAACAGATTGGTCACAAGACAGGTTTTAAAGCATTTTAAAAGTGTAGTGCATGATCCTCTCATATAATCTTTTCAGACATCCACCTTCACCTATTTCTTCACCACTTTTTTTTCTATGTTTTCACCATGAGGCCATCATCTCTTTCTGGGTTCTCTATTCAAAGTTTTGATGTGAAGAAGACAAAACAGTTTGGTTTTTTTTTTTCAATGATACATACATACTCAACAGAATCGTTTCTGCACACTTTGCCTCTTGCACAGGAAATTGTGCATTTTACCACTTGGGATAATAGATTATTTTCATTAGGGCTTCATTATTTCAACCATAAGCTTGAGAAGAAAAAAAAACAGCAAAAAAAAAAAACCCAACTAAAAACCACAACACTTTAGCTAATTGCAAGAACAGAAAACAGAAAGTGAGAATGGATGTTTGGGAAGTTAACAAAAAAAAAAGAAGAGCTTCCTAATGAGTAAAAAAAAAAATAAAATAAAATCTAAAATTTTAAAATCTAAATTCTTCTGTTACTTGATAAAATGTAAAAAAATTGCTAATGAAATAAAGAGCATACAAAAAATACTATATTCAATAGCAAAACACTTTCTAGAAGATAGATCCAATTTTTCACAATGGAAAATTTGAAAGAGGTCAAAACTTATGCCTATAAATTGTACATGGTTGGTAGTTCTTTACAGCTCTAAGAATAAACACACAAAAGATACAGAGAAAATCCTGCAGGCAGCAAAAACTTGGCTTGTTAGAGAAATATTGAGACTTGCATTAACAGAAGAAAAAAAAATAAACAGTGAGTCAGAATTACAAAAAAGCATCTCAGAAAGGTCCCTCCAAAAATCCTCAGAAAACCCAAGTATTTCTTTAAGATATGCATGCTGACATAAGGGCCTTGACTAGCTACCCTAAAATGGAAAAATTGAGGACAGCGAGATTAGGGTACTTAAAAATTTGAAAACTATGTGTGCAAAATAAAGAGTTATTAAAGCACTTTTAACAGATATCACAATAACAGATTTTTCCATGCAATTTTCTAGGAATTATAGTAACTTTGCCAATATTTCATCTCATTTTGTGGCGGCACTAAACTTATAAATTAAGTATCTAATCTGAAGTTAATCTGAAGACTTGATTAAACAGAAAATCATGGTCACTTGTATCTGTCCAGACCTAGGACCAAAAAAAAGATAACAATGGCAATTCCTATCACTTTCTCATTTTTAAATCACCCAATTCTATTATCTTATGGCATTCAGACCCATAACCTTACAGACCATGAGTGAGGGCTAACTGGATAGCTCTAGGTCTCTGAAGACTGTGATAAGAAAACACAATGAGGAAAGTGAAGGCAATTCAACTCAAGATGCCAACTGCAAAAAAAAAAATGTAAAAAAAAAAAAAAAATGAGCTCTTTCCTGGTTTCCCTATAATCATTCCATGCAAGGGACTGCAAAACTAAAGATCTGATCAACACACACTTACCCTCCACATTGACAGCAAAGATTGATGAGGTTCATAAGAAAGTTTGGCCACTGTGATGCCATTCCAATGTAACTCATAAAGTTGGTCTTGTAGTCTAACAAGGCAGGAGATGACTGATTGCCTTGGTCAAGTTTGTAGTTTTCAAAATACTGACAGAAAAGATGGAATTATAATGAATAAGATAAGTCATTTTGTTAAAGTAGATTAGGTAGTAAGGTGGGTTTTTTTTCTTTTCTATAACTGTAATTGATGGACTAAGCAAAGTCTCCTTGATATCTTTATACTATTGAGAAGATTAATAAATAGAGTAACAACTTAAAGGGGGGGGGGAGCTGCAAACTACCAGGCAGATTTTTTCTTTACTTTTCTCTGTTACACTGCTGTTTATTTTTAGTCATAACTTTCTTACTATTTTAGACATCTTCATAAAATAAATTTTGACATGTTCAGAAAAAAGAGGATTTTGAATACAAAGATTTTCAAACATGACACACTAAATGAATTTTCTTCAAAAAATGGATTTCTTAGATATTTTTTCAAAATTCAATTTTTTTTACATTTTTCACTTAAACTTTGCTATTTGTGGGTGGATTTAGACAACACATGGTAACAGTGCTCAGAAACATGTGCCAAAAACACCATCAGAGGGTTTTTTCAATACAGTGAAAATATTTTTGTTTTTGAAAAAAAAAAAATAAACCAGGAAAAATGTCAATTTTAGAAATTTCAAACAGCAATATTTAAAAACAAAAATTTTTCTCACTATATGTGTCAAATATCAAATAAAGCTCTCTGACCGTTTAAAAAGGACGATCTCGAGATTATGTAAACCAAATTTGAAGTTAATGTGTGAGCAACTTTCAAAGTTTTAGTCGTTCAAAACAAATAGTACAAAAGCTAAGATGGCCGCCGTTGCCATAGCAGCTGCATGATAAAAATGTTTTTTGACTGCAGATTTTGCATATCTGTTAGATAAGGATCACTTGTATAAAGTTTCATTCGTCTATTACTTACACTTTAGAAATTGGATCTGAGGTGTAGCTGCCCCCTTTAAGGTGCTATGCTCTACGAAATTTGGTTACAATATTATGTAGACAATCAGGCTTATTTAGCAGGTCTATAATTCAAAACTTTTATATATCTCTCATTTTCTTCAGGATATTGTCAAAAATATGTAAGTAAATCATATATTTGATACATTATTCTTCTTGAAAATTGTAAATTAATAATAATAATACTCTTTCCATCTAGATTTTGCAAATCAGAAATTCTCCTTTTCATTCTTGGTAAAATAAGTAAAACCCAATCAAAAACAAATAGAGAGAAACCCATTTACAAAATTTATCTAATTGCCCTGAAAATTGATATCAATATAAACTTTGAGAATTAAGCTAAAACATATACCTCTAACTCAAAACATTTTGAGGATACCTTATGCCTCAAACAGACAGAATGATTCACACATATATATTTGACTGTCCATAAAAGCTGACTTTAATTTTACAGTTTTCACTCTTACCTTGTTATAAAAATTTAGCTGCTGTGTGTTTAAGGGACACATCAATATACTTAATAACCCAAAAGGAAGAAATTATTAATGACAATAAAGCCATAGTTCTAGAAAAAAATTAGAAGATGAAAAAAACAAACATTGGCTAACATTTGCAGCATATCCTGTGATGTCTTTCTTAAAGTAAGCTTACGTATGCTTACGTTTTATGTGAAAAGACTTTTGTTGAGTGATGCATTACTAGGCCTGTTTGAAACGTTAGAGAACTAGGAATTTATTCTGCAGTGTATGTCTCTAATCTCTTATACTATGACCTTTATCCATTTTGTCGTTCTAAAATATTGAGGGCTTAATCCAAATTTTCATGAATTGGAGACTTTCATATTTTTGCAATCTGATGCATTATTTCATCAGCATTATGATTTTTTTTTTTAATATTAGGTAGGTATGCATCAATGTCCAGATTCATTGCTTTTAAATAGATAAACATGCTTACACTTTTTGCATTGATAAACATGTTCCATGGGATGAGAATTGCAATACCATTAATCATCATGATGATATATACCAAATGCATTCTGGGTGAAAAAGAAAAAATGGAAGAAACAAAAGTCTGAACAAATCTTAAACCATCCTACATACAGCCAAATAATAACATGGCAGACAATATTAGCAAAATCAAATATTCAAAAAAAAAAAAAAATTAGAAGACTTCTAACATAAAAAAGCTGAGTAAAAAATCTATCTGGTTAATGTAAACACAGAATAAAGTCAATGAAGTTTCAACTGTTCCTGTTATTTTTCTTCTTTCCTAATGTCTCATTATAGAGAGGTGCTAAAGTCTTTTTCTTCCGATTGATAATTAATGATTAACAAGATCCATTGTTTATCTTGCCATGTCTTCATAATTATTTCTTTTCCATTATATTTTAAAGCAACCTGTTATTGGCAATAATTTTGTAATGCTGACAAGTAGTGGGCAACAAGTGCTTTTAGTCTTTAAGAACATATTATGTAAGTCTTTTCTAGAAATCACCAGGTTGCTAACATACGAGCCTCAGTCAAAGTTAGGCTAAAATAAGATTGAACCATGATGACATTCCTAAAACTATGGCTAATCTCTGAATAAAAATATGGATAAAATGCACCACTGAAATCCATACGTATTAATCCTTTTTTATCTTATCTTAGCTTATGTTACATGTGGACTTGGGTCAAAGCAGTTTGAAATGACAAGCCAAAATGTTAGCACATTAACAGAATGGTGAACATTTTCAGAGATACATTTTTATCAAATTTCTATATATACCAACAAAATGGGAGAAGACTGACTAAAACGAAAAAAATTTAACAAATCAGCAGTATAGTATTTTAGTTTAATATGGTATGATAAGCCTACTTTTTTTTAGCAATGGTTCTTTGAGAGACAGACTTGAAAACTATACTGCTTCATCTTGCTTGCTAGTATTATTTTCTCTTGTATTTTTTACAATTACTGACCTATCATTAGGTGTATTTCTCTCCATCTCTGCTATGAGCTGCTCTGTAGAGCTTCTATGAATAGGAGCAGAGTTAGCCATGCCATCCCATCCAGGATCAAGCTTCACTGGCGGCAGGAAATGTTCACGCTCTGAATTGGTGCTGGGCTCTTTCATTGGAAAATATCAAAATTTAAAGACAAATAATTTAGAAAAAAAAAAACCTCAATGCATTCAAACACAAACACTTTGAAATGAAGAAAAAGGCAGGGCACATCACTCTTGGATACAAATAATTTAGTTTATGGTTCCTGAATACACAGGGGTCGTTTATATAATTGTAATAAAAATCCATTAGCAATTTAAAACTTATTGGAAAAAAATGTAAAAAGCATAGTAGTATGTTAAAATTTTTTCATCTTTATTTTTGGCCCAGTTCATTTGTGCAGTACCATGAAACAAACTGAAGAATATAGTTGTGATAGATGACAGAGGTATTTTGCAACAATGGATGATTGTATTTCACAACAAAAGAGGGATGAAAAAAGCCAAGATTCCAGGGAAGAGACCAAATGCATCATAGATGGTGCAAAAGGTGCTATACAGGTATATATGGAAGAAAAGATGGGGTGGGGGGAAACAGAACTGGAAATGCAGACTAAAGCAATTGCATAGAGAAGTTCCAAAAAGTCTCCTTGTTAAGATTTTTTAGATAGACATTGCATAAAAAGTGGGGTGCATGGAAGGGAAGGGGAAGCAGTGCAAGAAGAAGCATAGAGTAGTCAATACTTTTGGGAGGGCAAGACAGCCAATGGTTTTTAAAGAAAAAAAACCCTTAGAGCAGGGTTCCAGCCCTGAACTTCTGACACTTTACCGTGCCATGCCACACAAGGTCATGGACCCTAGGTGACCCCTGCTGTATTTTTTTTTCCTGAGCACTAAGCTTTAGGTTTTGAACCTGCAACCTTCTTTCTTTCCCAATTGTGAAAACTTTTTCTAAAAGCTTGCGCCAAGAGATCTCTCTATAGTTGAAAGGAATCAATTACTTATACAGTGACTACTCATTCCTTCAACCACCCACTATTCTCGGTAATCTCAATTTAAGAGCTTAATTTTTGCCTCGGACCATTGATGGACACTTTGTTTAGGTTATGGGCTGATGTTCCAACAAATCCCCGCACACCAAATTATATGCACAAAAACCCTGACTTGTATCCAGCTTTTTCCAGCTCCTTATTCAAATCCTTGTATTTTTCTTCTTATATTTGCCCTTTCCATTCTGCTCTCATATGGTTCTAGAAGTTTGACCCAAATGATTTGATGTGAGTACTAATGCCCTTGCCACCAGTTGGACACGCAGTTCTTTGGCTTCACATATTTTAGTCACTGCTAGCAAGTGTTTGTGACACTGTTTGTCGCGACATGAAAACTGCCCTGGTTTAGAGCAACTTTGCAAGAACTGAAGACATGTTCTGTAGTTATTTGTCTTGGATAATGGGCATATAAGATCATCTGCCATTCCCCAGAGCAGTAATCTGCATTTAAATGGAGGTCATAATTAAACAGAACGGATAAGAAAGTTAGTTCTCTATGAAGCCATATTCCAGATTTCATTCCATGTAAGAGAAAGTGATTTGCCAACTTGTCCTTTCTACATTGCTGAACTGCTATCTGAATGTGCTTAGAGTCTTCTTTAAGTTTGTTTTTATCAATAATCATGTTTATTTTCTCTTTGCCTTATGTTTATGACCACGACTTTGTTTACTCTTTACTCTCATCCCAGTCCCCCCCTCCCCCTTTGCATCCAACTTTCTATATAATCTCAATCTCAACACTTAATCAGTCCTCTTAGTGCCTTTCTATTGTGATTGACTTTGTCCACACTTCCATGTCTTAATCGATACACACACACTTTTTTTTTCCTCCCTGTCCCTCTATAGGATCCTTTGCACTAAGTGTATTAGGCTTTCAGTCTGGCATCTTGGCATGCTCTGCCACACTACATCGAGACTAAATTCCTCAATTTGCTTCATTTTTTTTTGCTTCTCTCTGTTTTTTTTAATTTATTTTTGTTCTGATTCATCGAAGTAAGTAGCTATCCTTTCTATTTTTTTACACTGATGTTATACTGATTCATTATAACTAAATATCAAATAAACAAAAATAATCCAAGTGCAGTCAAACTAAAATAATGAGATAACCAACTATTTATATCTAAAATGAACAAGAAAATGATAAATTTTAAATATTTAGACCTGTTTCCAAATTACAGTCCAAGGTATGAATGAGTGAAAGTTTTGAATTGATGATCTAATGCAGGTACACTCTATTCACATATTAGTGGTAATCACATGGTTGTGATTGAACCTGGACATTCCACTTAGTAAGGGTGGAACCAGGACCCTGCCCAAAAAAACCTGAACTTTTAAAACTTTAATTGGCTGGAAAAGAGAATATATGCATAAACAATTGATTTTCTGTTTTTTTCCAAACTGTCATTAAGTTAAGATATCTATATCCACATCCTAAAAAAGTCTTTTCATTTAATACCAGTAAATTCTAATATTAAACAATGAATATGAGATATTATGGAAGACCAAGCAAATAAACTACATGTAGATTTACTTCTAGGCTCATAGTTTAATAATACAAATGGACTATTATTAAAGCCTCAGTGTAAAGCATAGAGATAACTTAAATGCCTATTACTGTTTTCATATATAATTTATTTTCCAATTACTAAAGTAGATATTTGAGCCGATGACACTGGCTAAATCTACATTTATTCTAGATCCCACGCATAGCCACTTTGTTTTCACTTGCATGCACAGATGTAGATATCAATAAGATATTTAGTTTTCTAGATCAGTAGATTGGGTCTAATAATCATAAAAACAGGAATGATCCAGACTTTAGCCTAATTCTTTCTGACTTATCCCAGAAAAGATGTCCATTTTGCCCTTGAGAATAAAAAAAGATCAGGCTATATAAAATTGTGATGGCAAGCCCAAAAGCTGGATAATTGGATCTTCTTTAACCCAATAAAAGTGTTTTGATTCCATTTCCTAAGTACACAACTTTTCTTTTCATCACTAGGTCTATCAGATTTTGTTAGCTGATTATTGGGAGATGCTATTTTTACGTCAACTTTAATGCAAATATATGTATGTATAAATTAAGATTCATAAGTGAAAGTACAAATGATTTCGTTTCTGATACTCATAATTTACGATTTCTTTCAGAGTAATTCAGATTCAGAATTTTTCTTTTCCTGCACACTATTTTTTCTTCATATATTTTTTTCTTTTATTTTTTTTCTTAACCGAAAGTTTCCATTTTATTTTTTTTTGGACTTGATGGTGGCAATAAAAAGGCAAATCTGGATAATCTGGAGCTGGTTTCACCGCGACAAAGAAAAATTATGCCAAACAGTCTAAAGGTTGTGACAAGCAAACTAACAGCAAATAATGATCAAATGATTTAATGACATGACATGACAAAAGTCACTATTCAGTTTTGAGAAATAGAAATCTGCAAAAAGTTTTATGTCTTTGAATGGTGTCAATAAATATATTATTTTTGATGCTTATTTTTTAGTAGGTCACATGTATGTCTAGTAAGATTCATCTCTGCCACAATCAGAACAATCTTTTAAGGAAATAACAGCCGTTTCAACTGAACTCTGTTACTTGCATTACATTTGGACTGAGTGGACTTAATATTAAAGGATAGTAACAAACCATTAACCAAAACCCCAAGAACTAAGACATGACAAAGTAATTAGCAATCTTGTTTCTCTTACCATAAGCGCCATTTTTGAAGAGTGGAGATTGGTGCCAGATGGATCCATCACTTGGGCCATCCAGAGATGACATTGGATCACGTTTGTCAAAGCGTGTCAGACGGACATGCTTCATGTCCTCATCACCTCCTCCATCCATATTGAAAAATAAAGCTCACAGCCCGTTACTTTTATGTTATATTCAAGTAATTAAGAACAGGTTAATTTGTAAAAGAATAAACAACAATTTTGTTGAAGCAGGCTTAGGTTTTAAGGCTCTTTTCACGAGAGCTTATTTTGGCAAAAAAAAAGAGGGCAGACCAGCAACTGCAGAGTTCAGCACTATCATCAGCTCAATTTTCCTTTGATTATAGTTAACATCCCTCCAAACCTGCGAATTCAGAAAAAACAGGAAGAAAAAAATTATTTAAGTTGCAAAAAAATTTGAGCAGTCCAATATAATGTTTCTCAAAAAAAAAAAAAAACGGTTTTATTTATATATATATATATATATATATATATATATATATATATATATATATATATATATATAAAACCCTCTTAAAATTACATTTCACATGAAAATTATGCTTATGTATGCCTGAAAAAAAAAAGGTGTCACGTTTATCGCAACAGTAAAATGGATAGTTCAATGTATCAAAAAATTTTCTTTAATGCAAAATCATTTCTCAACTGCAAATAAAAGTAAAAATAATATATTTGCTTTCGTAATCAAAGTCATATAATCATTGATTAAGGATTAAGAGGATCCTAATCTGAAACAAAAACTACTTCCATTTAAATTGCTCATTACATACGGAAAAGAAGTGATAATAAAAAATTCATGGCGCCAGTGCTTTCAAAAGTGTGAAAGAATTCATGAAATATTCATGCTCTGCTTAATAAGACACAAGCGTTACAAAAAGGATACACAGGATAAAAAGAAACCCAGAAAATATGTTAAAAGATCTACAAAATAAGATTCAGATACCTCTTGGTTTCAATTAGCAAGTCAAATTGCCTTTCAAGAGTGCTATACCACTTTAACCTGTGCATAACATGATGAGCTTATTTATTTTATAGAACAGTGTGGCACTATATTGTTTTAACAGGTCTAAAAATGTGAGGAACGTAAGTTTGAATCGCTGTTTGGGTTATTTCAAGCTCTTTAGATAGATAAGGGCCTAATCTTTTTTCATTTCTTTAAAATCTGTGTCTATTGAAATTAAAGCCGCACTGAACTTTGACGACAATGTCTATTTCACAACAATTTAAATTACTAAAATTCGTCTTACATAATATATACCAACCTGCTCTCAGCACGTAATTTATAGCTTTCAAAGTGTTCAGTCACTTTTTCGAATGTTAAAAAAAAAAAAAAAAACACAGCGATTCACAACCTAAGCTACTAGGAAAAGCTGCACAACCAAATGTGGAAAAGCTAACAAATCTACAGCCAAATCGACCAATGCTTCATTCGAGAGGAATAGACAAATAAAAAGAGGAGATAAAGTAAGCCGTTGCCGTAGCCAATTAAAGAGCAGTATCGTCAGTGTTAAGTCTATGGAGGCTACACTGCTTTCCATTTTGGCTACGACAGAGAGGAGTAGATGGACGTAATAATGTGAAATTTTCTTATATGCACCGCAATCAAAAGATAAGTATAGGTCCACACACACAGAGTAGGCAGAGAGTTCATAGAGATCACACGGTATAGGTCCACACACACAGAGTAGGCAGAGAGTTCATAGAGATCACACAGAGTAGGCAGAGAGTTCATAGAGATCGCACAGAGTACGCAGAGAGTTCATAGATAACACACACACAGAGTACGCAGCGAGTTCATAGATATCACAGAGATTGCAGCGAGATCATTGTATTACGATTACGCAGATTCATTGAGCTAGATCAATTGTTTTTTACCGACGGCCTATGTGAATATTGTTTGATTTGATTTCCTGCTGTTGAGTTAAATGAACTCAGTTTTTCGCAATTTTCACACAATCTCCAGAGTTCCATTATTTTCAGCTAGGTCTTTATAGATCTAAAGCACTCAACGTCCAACATCAGAGGTATTATCTAACTTTTATTTCTGTGTTTGTGACATATTGGCGGAGGACTTAGAGAATCGGCCTCTTTAATTGAGCCTTTCATAGATTCGGGCGAATTTCTGTTTTAAAAAAATGATGCAGCTACGTAAGCTTTAGAAGAAAAAATGTATTTTCAAACTTATTATCCATTTGTTTTCCTTCATCCAACTAAAAATCACGTGGTTGATAACTTAAGTCAACACAATATGATTTACAGGCATCTACAAATGATAAGCTTAAGTGTTGTTGTTAGAAACAGAGATAAGCGAAAGGAGGGAGAAAGAAAAGCGTCATAGAAAAAGAGAAGATACATAGATAGATAGATAGATAGACAGATAGACAGACAGATAGATAGATAGATAGATAGATAGATAGATAGATAGATAGAGAGAGAGAGAGAGAGAGAGAGAGAGAGAAAGGGGGAGCGGGGGGATGACGATTTCAAGGGCAAAGCAGGCGGGCGGGCACAACGGAAAGGGGCACGAAACAGAGAGTGTACACCTAAGCGTACATATATCTACACCTTTGGACTCTCTACTAAAAAGGAACTGCTTTTTAAGGGAAATTAGATTTGATGGGTGGGAAGGATGGAGAGATATGATGAGGCGAAATAGAGAGAAAGAGAGAAAGTACAAATTAGGGAAGAAGTAAGGAGGGGGAGTGTCTACTAGATGAGAAAAAGTAATAAATAATAATAATAATAATACCATTAATAAATATAAAGCACCACGCACACACAGGCACACACGCATGCACACAAATACAAAAGTACACATAGAAAATATATCACCCAAATAGGGGTAACTTTGGAGAAAATCGACATCAACGAACAAGCAAACATTCATCTCCATGAATCAAGCATTAAGCAGACTCTTGTTAGTGTCAGTGTCACCCTTTCACATTTAATATCTACATACATGTTTTAATTATTTTTTTTTAAACCTACATCTTGTTTACACCCAATAGTTTAGAGTTAAGATCGCATGATAAGCATACACCATCGTTAAACCCTACACTATGATACAGAATAAATAGTAATTTTTAAGACTTTGAGATGGTTGCGATATTCTCGAAACAGGCGAGAGATTTATTGCCCTGAAACTACTTCACAACCTGATAAAATTTTCACTCTTGAGTCTTATCTTGCGCTGTAGCTTCTGCTTGTCTTTCGCTGGCTCATTACATGTATTATCGACACTGTTAACAGCACAATGAACATTGGTGCGGCTGTAAACGCAAATTTTTTAAAAAAGTGAGTCCGGCCTCAGACAACTCAGATAGTAAATTAAACGACATACCGGTACGATCTTTGACCCTTACATGTTACTGGCGCTGGTGATTTAACTACGCGATATCAAGCTGAAAGGTGCTGCAGGAACTCTCTGCCACAATCATGTTCTAACACTTACTATCTTTGCAGCCAACTAAGATCACCAATGAGTACGAAAAAAAGATAATTTCGAGCCCCAAAACAACACATACGCATTTTATAAAATACCGCCATACAAGGGTGCAACAGAGTGAACATTAAATATTTTCTGGGGTAAGTTAGCATTACCTTAGTTTTAAGTATGAGCTTGTATCTTACCACACAACAGCAATATTATACAATACTGTAGGTGTCTGTCTATAATGTTGCCAACACACAAACCGTCATTAGCGCACAGGAAAATGTTTTGATGAGCTCCAAGACTCAACCCAGAACATCAGAATTCAATCGATCGATTTTACCACAACGCCACCCAGCGCAACTTTTCGTATAAGACGATTACAAATGTATAAACAACAATCTAAACCTCACTTAAAGTTTTTACTTTAAAAATACATAAGTAAATAAATAAATAAATTAATTAATTAATAATAATAATAATAATAATAATAATAATAATAATAATAATAAACCATGGATAGAACGATGGCAGAATAATAATTTATTATAAAAAAAAAAAAATAAAAAAGGATAGGGGGGGACAAAGGACAGAAAGAAATAAACAGATAGATTGGCAGTCAGAGGAAATGAGAAAATAGAGAGAGAGAGAGAGAGAGAGAGAGAGAGAGAGAGAGAGAGAGTGAGTGAGTGAGCGCAAGGGAATATAATAATTTATGATAGGCCTACCTAGCGATCTTGTAACTTTATAAGATTAATTTCAAAGCACCAATCTATCCCTATTTTCTATCTTTTATAAAACAACTGCATTAATTCAAGTCAGAATATACTGGGGAAAAAAAAAAAAACAAGAAAAAATTGTTTTAGTCTTGAAAATTTTAATACCGTTTCTCTTTTTTATCTCTTTGTTTTTACGCCACAACCTTCACACACTTTATCACTTGTAGAAATGTAATTGGAGTTGTTTTTTTTTTTCATTCTATCGATAAAACTAAGCTAGCGGTCAGGAAAACTTTTATAGGGAAGCTACAGAATGATTCAGTTTCACTTTCAATTAACTAAGAATATTATTACAAAATATAAACTTTTCCAACTAAAAATTTTCGGAAGGAACGTTAATGCCAATAATTCAACGTTATGTGTGCTGTCCCATTTTAGAGATAATATCAATGGCTGCTTTTTATTATTTTGTTTTTATTCTCTTTTTAAATGACATTCTCCCGGCTTGTTATCTTTATACTTTCCGCCCAGAATTGTCATAAATTTTCGGTTGAGGCTTCATCCTTTTTGGTGTCAAGAGATGAAGAATCTGAACGATGGCCTTCGTTAGTTCGTGTGCGAGTCTGCACCACAATAACATATCACTCGCTCAATACTGAGTGTGGACTTAATTCAAATTACATACCAGTGTGCTTATACGGAATGGGGCTTCATTATAAAGTGTTCTATTTCAGAAGCACGTATTTTCCTTGAAGATTTCAGGCATCTTCCAGTGCCTTATTTGCACAGTGTCTTCTTCAAGGGCGGTTTGAACAGGTAAACCAGCTACCTAATACCATTGAACTTAAAACGAGCCAACATGTGTTCAACGGCCTATGCCGCTGCAGCTTCATTTGTCATGGGGTTCTTTAACACTAGCTGCCGCCTCAACTATGGTTTTTAACCTGTGTACTATGAAGTCATACTCCAGAGACCTATAGAAGAGTACAGGCGAGAAAAATAGCTGGACATAGAAAGACAAGAGATCGGGGAGCATAAGTAAGAAGGAAAAGTGGGGGGACGAGAAAAAGAGGCGAGAGAGAGAGAGAGAGAGAGAGAGAGAGAGAGAGAGAGAGGAAGACTGACATGGGGAGAGCAAGAGAAATTGAAAAAAAAATGGTAAGGAAGAGAGAAAGAGAGAAAGAGGGAAAGCAGGAAAGCGAGAGCGACAAGCAAACGAACACCATGATAAATAAATACTTACCTAAGAAGTTAACACTCGGTGACAAAAAAAAATACGCTGTAGAATTAACTTTAACACAGCAGAGCTGAATTCAAAACTATTATTCATTGGTAACATTAGCTGGGACAATCGCTAGTCAATGGAAAGACCCTCCAAAAAATGAGTGTTTGTAACTAACATTTATGAATTCATAAGCCGATGAATAAATAGAGTGACAAAGAGATAAAGAATTCATCCATTCATATGTGCATATTATGTATAAATATATATGGACCTACATGCATAATTATATATGGACCCAAGAGGAAAAAAAATCTAAATGTGCGCGGTACGTAACCGACGAGCACAAACGTAGGCGAAGAGGAAATTACAAGATAATTCAACAAAATGTGACATTTTTAGCTGGGCCATTTGCAAAATAATTTAACATAATAATCTCCTGGCATAATAGACAATAATTCACGCCGACACAAATAAAACAAAAATTCGAAACATGGTGTTACAGTAGTGTGCTAACAGCTGCAACTGGAAAAGGGTTACAAAACGCAGTGACTCATTATCACAGGAATCACAGTTTGTTGAGCAAAACTGAGAAAGACGACGACAGGAGGAGGTAGGGAAAAAACCATAATTAAAGGACAATTCCGGTCCTGTGAAAATCATCCCAGATACACCAGTATGGCGTTACATGTATTGTGCCCTGTGGCTGTATTTAAGGTGCAGGAAGTGAAATTGTGTGTGGGATTCCACTCCGTTTTTTCCCATGACAGGGATGATAACAGAAAATTAAAGCCTGGCCGTGACAGTATCATCGAGGAAAAGTCAAGTGTATATATAATAAATTATTATATCTGCTTTTCCCGTCTAATGGAGATTTAAGAGCAGCCAATACTGAGTAAACAAAAATGAAGAAAACACATTATGTAGCTCTGCGCACTGCATTTGGTTTGGAATAATGGATGCAACTGATACAAGATTATTTTTTTGTTTGTTTAAATGTGCTCCTAGAAACAACAAAAAA
>BLXT01000825.1:2272179-2291779 GCA_019648995.1 Plakobranchus ocellatus | reverse complement strand
GAGGAGAAGACAGTGGAAAAGAACATCAAACACAGCGACTGTCATACCGCCAGGCTGTAATAGTAATACACAAAGGTTCGTTCTGACTTTTTGACGGAAAGAAAGTCACAGCTGGCTGGGTGTACTTTCGCACCAAAGAATCTAGAGTGTTTCCAGAACCAGCTTGCTGCCTCCAGTGTAATTTCAGACTTACACTTGTTTCACAGAAAATTACTTTAGTAGTTAGAGTGAACAGCAAACATCGTTTGTTATTCTGGACCTATGAACATTCAATAATTAAACAAAAAAATTGTTTTGAAAGGAAATATTTACATAAATAGCAAGGAAAACGGTGGGTTTTTTTTTGTCTTTGTTTTTTTTTTTTTTTTGTAGTAAATCCGTAAATAATTCAACTCTCTACAAGCATTGATAGTGACTAAAATGGTTAAAAAATAATCTTTCAAAGTTTCAGTTTTTGTAGTCTTTACATGAACGCGGCTGAATTAAAACATAATACTTTACTTGTATTAAATTGACCCAAACAAATAGCGTTTTCATAACTCAGAAATAAAATGTCTTTTCTCCTTGAAAATTAAATAATTAAACAAAAAATTTACTCTGCAATTCTTGTTTTGAAAGGAAATACGTGCGTTTGTAGCAAGGAAAACAATGTTATATGTGGTAAATCATCTTTTATGCACGCATTGGTAGTTCAAAATGATTAAAAGATGATCTTTCAAAGTTTCAGTTTTTGCAGTCTTTACATGAACACGGCTGAATTAAAACATAATACTTTATTTATATTAAATTGATTAACTTTACAGAAAAAGTGTGGGAATGCAAGTGAAAAGCGTTTTCATAACTCAGAATTAAAATACGGTTTTCCCTATGTAAAGTGCAAGAAAATAATGTTTTAACTGTTTTTTTAGTCGAAAAATTGTTTAGTTCAAATTTCACTCTTGGAAAACAGACATTTATTACAGAAACTATTCTATAACAATAAAGAATAACACTAAAGCGAAATCATCTGTTGTTATTGACAATATTTTTATTGATCATAGAGCCAAACAAACACGTCTATGTGGTGTCATCTTCTAAAAGAAAGGAATGGTATCTAAGCACAAAGGAATGATGACTCACGAACAAAAAACACACTTTCCTAATTGTGCATATTACTTAGATATTGAAATGTTCTCAGCAAACTTTTATTGTAAAAGTGATTTAAAGGAAACAAGTGCAACATTAAAAATATTGAAATATCAAATTACATGATACTGATACATGGTTTCTTTGAAAGAATTCAAAACAATGCCAAACGCGTAAGTAACTAAAATTGATATGCTCTTAAGTTCTGTTAAAACATTTTTTTTCTTAAAAAAAAATATGTGTAAATAATATGTAGCAATTAAGTAATTTATTTTTGCTAATATGTATTCTGTATCGTTATAAACAAATGCAAAGATGCTTAAATTTTTTCCCTGCATTTGAATCAAACCAAGTTAAAGGGAGAAATGATTATGAATGTCTTAAGTACTGTGCTGTGAAAATTTCAGACTGTCTTATATGTGTTGCTATGGTTAAAAAATAACTAAACATACGTATGACCATGGCTGCTTTTGATTGAATACAAATGCCAACTAAGAATAAAAAGTTCATGTAGAAAATTTTCTTATTGCATGTGATAGCGAATAAATGTACAAAAATCCTTGACTTAAATAAAAATAAATTATCAAAGGAAAGATAAAAAAAAAACAAAAGGATGGCTACTTAAGCTAAATGAATCAGAAGTTAACAAAATCACTTCGTCTCTTTTACCTTACCTGACATTAAAATAGGAAGAAAACCAACTTTGCCTATTTATTCTTTATAAGTCGATGAAAATAGAGCCTCAAAGAAAAATCAAATGGACTTTGAGAAAAAAAAAAAACATGACAACATTTTCTCACTACCACTCCAGAGTTATTAAGATCATTTGATTTTTGAAAGATGATTTTAAAAGCATACAATTGTAGATTTAAAAATTATAATAAATATATGTATATGAAATACATGTAAAAACACTTTTAAAAATATATCCTTTAAAAGCGTTATGGTTATACATTTGTAAATCTGTATTGTTTTCAGATCTCTAAAGCCTGATGGCCCCTTAACAACCTAAAAGGATAAAAATATAATAAAATTTAAAATTCACATAAAGCTTGAGGCAAATCATTAAAAATAAGAATACCAGTATCATTCGAAACACATGTTTATCCTTTAGGCATAAAGCTGGGACAATCTGATTCTAATATACAAGTTTAAAAAAAAAATGTGAACAGGACAAGACAAGAAAAAAAGATTTGAGAAATCACAACAATTAAAGGGGAAAAGGAGGGAGGGTATGTTAAGCCTAAAATATAATCTATTACATGCAGGATTCAACAATTTATTAATGAAAAAGAAAAAAAATTACACTTGAGAATGAGGTAAAATGAGATTCTTTCATTATTGTTAAAGAGATGATAAAAGAACCAACTAGTTATTAAAAGATTAAGTCATATAAAATAGAATGTGTTTTCCACAAAATTATGGTCAAAAATTTTGTAACTATTCAACTTTACCAGTACCAATTCTTCAATAATACTTCCTGCCACAAAAAAAATTCTCACTTTGATTTTGCGGTAATATTTCAGACAAAATTTATCATGACAGAAAAAAAACAACATATTCACACCCATCTATCCAAGACTACGTGTTAAGTTTTGGGATCTCTAGTACGGGAGAGAACACTAAGAGTAAGACTTGGGGGCTCAATGGCTTAGATCTCAATGCATTTTATTCAAAATTATCAACTGTATTTTTTTAAACACCACATAATGAGAATTTGAGGAAAGCTTTCTCTGAGCACTTTTTTAAGATTATGGATAGTTTTTTTTTAACTTTTTATTATAAAGCAATATTCACATACAATTACAAATCCAACAAAGAGCACAAAAATTAAGCAAGCAAGATATGAAGCAAAGAAATTACAAAGAAAAAATGTGGCATTTTCAGATCCTTATATTTCCAGTGAAAAAAAAGGATTTCACTTTTGCTAAGAGATTTTATTACAAAGGGAAATGTCATAAGTATGTGCTTGCAACAGATGGAGAAATATTTGATTGCAATGAACATCAAGTAGAAAAATTACTTGTCATAAATAAAACAAAAAAATTCAAAACTATTTTTATATTCAGTAACAGAACATGATTTAAGCTGAAAAACAATTACAGCAACAACAACAGAAAAACTAAGATAAAGATATGCTCTGGGGTGTGTTCAATTTGAACAGCCCAGGAAAATAAATATTCTTGAAATAAAACCAGATGTAATGAAGAAAACTTTGAGTTAAGAACCTGCCAAAAATAATCTGCAATACCATTGACTTCACTTTATAAAGATACACATTAAGTGGGCAGCAACAATACTTCATAAGCTTTTTTTCAATGGTATAAAAAAATATAGCTTTGATAGTTCAACACTGTGCTCAGTCGTTTGGGGACATAAGATAGCATGAGGAGTTTTGAATTAAAAATACCATATTACGACTTAAGGCTTAATTTGATACCAATTGTATACCAACTGAATAAATTTTGGTTGAGATGAAATGAAATGCATGTAACTATAATACATTATTTTGAGCAAATTAAGCTAAAAGAATTGAATACTTCTCTATAGCAATAAGAATGTTCTAATACTGCTAAACAAAAGAAATTTTGTAGTAATTCTGATCTTATAATGCTTGATACTCTCACAAAATTTCACAGCAATTGCTATGGTCAATTAATTTCATATTTCACATAGCCTGATTCTCCTGAAGCTAGTTTAAGCTTGCAGCCATTGGGGAAGCTATCAATCTACTCCAACTCAGGATGCCACTCAAAAAAATTCCCTTTCACATCTGCAATTGAATCAGGACCTTCCTCATTCATTTCCCTTGTCATTACTGTTGTCTTTCTCCATTTCTATTTTCTACAAACTTGCATCACACCAAAAGAAAGGCCTGCTATCTATCCTAAGCCTTTCTGGACTAGACTTATCTACAAGCCTTTTCCATCATCTGCCATAACATTAACAATATACTAATGCAGTAGTGGTTTTTTTTATGGTTTCTTAAGAACAATTTTGCATGCTTTGTAAGCTGAATTTAGATGGTGTCTTTGAACACTATTTTGAATCGAGCACGTAATGTGACTGTTATCATCAAAGTATTTTGCTTGAATGAAGGGAATCCATTAGCTGCTAGTATGAGTGACATTGTTTACTCGTTTTCCTTGATCTGGGGTGTAAGAGAGCATCTGGGTTTTCCAATTAAAGGTAAAAGAAAGTGGAAATAGAAAGTTTAGATATTCCACATTGCATTTACAACATGGCTTCAACTCCTTTTGGAGGATAATTCACAAAAATGACATGGCACATGAGCAATGAGTATTTGATGGGTCTATTTTGCGAATTTTGGCTTTTCTTTGGCTCTCTTGAGAGAAAAAAAACCAACTTACTCAACAAAAAAAAAAAACAAAAAAAAAACAAAGCAAAAAAACGCAGGCAAATATAAGTATTGACATGAAGAGTGAAATGATATTGCTTTACTTTTTTATCTTTTCAACCACTTGCATTTGAAATGAATCAAAACTACATTGTGATTTTTTTTTTGTTTTTGGTTACTTTTCATGAATTTTAGATATGGCTGAACAAGCTGCAAGCTTCCCTTGAACTTGACTGAAAAAACAAAATATATGGGGCCATTGTTTTTCTATTCTTTAAAAGCAATAAAGCAGTATATAAAAAATGCAACAAAAAAGTTATCATGAAAAAAATCAAACAAAAATATAATCCATTACTGTTCTGTATCCTTTTCATTCCTTTATAGCTTCATGAACTAGAAAATAATTGGAGACTTCATGAGCCACCTTTCTCAAGCTTTTTGTGAGAGGAGAAATCAGAAAAAAAAAATTCCAGAAAAGGTACTGACGCTTAAAACAGGGACTAGGGAAAATAATATTTTAAATAGTATTTTTGATAGTCTTATTTATGTTCAGTAAATATTTTGGCAATTCTCATCTCTCATGTTGCAATTTCTATCCAGATCAAAAGTAAATGAGCCTTCCTAATTAAGCTTTTTGAGACAAAAATCGGAAAATAAAGATGCTGAGGAAAGTAATATTCTTAATAGTGTTTTCAATAGTCTTGACTTAGGTAAATATTTTGGCAAACCCCTTCTCTCATGTAACAATTTCTAAATTGATTAAATAAAAGTAAAATAGATCCTGTTTTTTTTTTATTATTATTATTTAATGTTGAGGATATTGTGGAAGCCCTGGGAACAATCAGTTTTACAAAGATGAAGTCAATTACAAAAATTATCTGTTTGAAACAGGCATATTCCATCTTTTCATATCAGGTAATTTTCGCCTGCATGAAACCAAGAAAATCAAGAGTTTTACATAAAAATGGTGGAACATGAAAAGAACAAAAATCCCTTTCTATTTCCTTCAATGTGAAGTCATTAATTCTTTTTGTTTTATATGCCTCAATGTGGCTTGAAGAGATTACGTTATAAAACTTCAAATATTTTTCATTTTCAGGACATCTCTTGTGTGCATCTTATTGAATATATGTACTATTAGACTACTAGCAAAGGACTGAATGTCAATGCATTCAAATTCTGGTTTTGATGACGTTTATGAAGCACAAATAAGGACATTTTCCTGTTTGTTATTAAGGGTTCTGATGACGCTAGGATGAGAAGCAAGTACTATTTCTACACCTGGAATAAACAATAATGTGAATATATTATTCATGCAAATTAGACAGGGGACAAAAAATTCTATTCCGTATAAAAAAGTCATTTAAGGTATTCATTCTTTAAAAACACATTTTCTGATTTGGTTGATAAAATGAGATTCCATGATATATATATGTCTGAGTGAATGATATTATTTTTTAAATATAAAATATTTCAAAATAGAGCCATTTATAATTTTCTTATAAGAAACCATTTCATCTCAAATTGTCATTACAATAAATAGTTCACACAAAGAAATTTAAAGAGAAAAAGTTTCAACCACAAAAGAACTGATAACAATGTTCTCAACATGAATGGGCCTACTTAAAAATAAATCTGACAATTCCAGATCGTACAGATCATGTCAACAAATATTATGTGCAGTAACATAACAAAAGTAGCATCTCTAATGCAAGGGCAGAAATAATGAAAAATCTCAAGAATTTGAGAACAAAAATGCAGGATGCTAATATAAGTGAAAGAGATCTATATGATAGAAAAAGAAATTAAGATTTGTATAAAAATTTGTTTAAGTAAATACAAGAGACTCCATTTAAGATGAACTTGCTTACAATTATCATTCATACAAAATAAGCTTTCCCTTCAGTCCCTACTTCTTTCTTTTTATTACCAATAAAAATCAGGTTAAGATAAACATTGCCTTTGCTTTTCTTGTGCAAAGATTAATTAAATTAAAAAGTATGTGATCCAACTTTCTGTAAAAAGTAAATCTGGAAGAACTGGGGTGCACTCAGTGGGAACAAAAAAGTCAAGTATTGAAATGGAATACATGTATTAGAGTAGAGTGTTATTAATTGGGAATCTACTACACCAAGACATGTCTCATGTATTGCCCCCTGTACAAAGTTTATCTTCACTTCAAATGATACCATATTGCTTGTTCAACTTAATTAACCAATATAGGTCTTCCATCGGTGATCTAGTTAATTATTAAAAAAAGAACAACACACAAAATTGTAAAAGATGGCGTACATTTGCAATGAAAATGAAACAGGACTTCAGAGCTCCAAAAGCCGAAAAACAAAAGCGCAAAAAAAAAACAAACCTCAGTCTTTTCCTAAATTTAACTTTGAATGGATACAAACTTTTATTCTGCTGCAGGGATGTTTTTAAATATTTGTCCAGTGGCTAGATTTGCCAATTAATACAAATCAAACATTGTTAAAGTATACCATAATTTAATATACCTCATAAAAATATTGAGAAACTTAAAGAAGTTCATCTACCTAAGATATAAAATATATTAGTTGGCCCCAGTTTTTAGCTTTTTATTCATACATAAAGTGAAAAATATGAAAAGCATAAATGTATCTCAAGCTAATTTTTTTTATTGTTGTAAATAAATATCTAATAAAAGTTTTCTTTTAAGTTAAGTAGGTTCACAACTTTTGGCTCTAAGTCTGAAAAATGAGTATTGATTCATTATATAAATGGAAAAAAAGATAACAAAAAAATAAAAAACCCTCATATGTCTTAAAATCACAATAGTCAAGCTCATTTATTGAAGAGGGAAAAAAATCAGCGTTAAGCAATAATACTTTTTGAAAGTAAAATTTTAAACAATCAAATGAGGTGAGCAAAGCAAGGTTCCAAAATTTTTAAGTTTGATTGCTATCGCTTAAATTGCGACAGTCAAAATGATAATCATCATATAATAAAATTTTCCAGTTCTTTTACGGTCTAGCTCCTTTTAGTACCAAATTACTGAAACTGATGTTAATGCAAAATGAAATCAGAATGACAGAGCTTTTAACATGAAAATGAAGGACTTTTTTTTCATATATAATCATAAAAATTTAATTGTAAATAATTTATCAACCTTTTTTTAATCTTAGAACCTAAATTTAATTTTTTCCATTGGAAAAAAATGGTACCGCAGCCATATTTTCAAATTTACAATTTTCGTTGAGCAGATTAGAACAGAAAGCAACATTTTGACACAAAGCTCTCTTAGCAGCTGATACAAACTTGAATCAAAGGGTATGTGCACTATTGTAAACATGATCAAGTTGTTCTACGCCTTCTGTACATATCCCAAGACTCCACTTCCTCTACGGTTTGTGGCAATGGGCGCTGGTGTGTCTCAGGAAGTGCAGTTGCCATTACACCACCAATGATAGATATCATCCCGAACAAGATCAGAGGCAGCTCAGGTATTGATTTAGCCTTGAAGAAAGAAATATATGACAGAGTTTTATCAATTTATTCTTCACAAATTTTGCACACTTCTTGGTTTGAACCTATTCACTAAATTTGCTATTTTCTAATCAAAAATAATAAAGTTTAATCTCACACTAATATTTGCTACAAAAATTCTTAAAATATAACAGAAATAAAATTATTTTAAAGATATTGCACAAGACCACAATGAGTCTAAAATATCACTGACTTTTAAAGTCAGCACAGAATTTTCGGCCCAATCACCTGCATTTATCCTACAAAAGTTCTTAGATTTAGAATCTTAAAATGCTCCTCTTTATATATGTTAAGGAAATGTCTTAAAACAAAACTTAAAAAAAAATCAAACAATAAACTTACAGCAAATACAATAAATGGAGCAGAGATGCTTCCAAAGTTTTCAAAGAAACTCGACACACCCATGCCATGGTTCCTGAAATAGCAAGGCAAGAAAATTAATTTGACTCTCAATTTCATAACTTTTTTGCCTAAAAATCTTAACCTGAATAAGTACATGATCATATTAGCAGTCTAAATAGCACAGTATGAGACTCCATAATTTGGAAACGTTTAGATTTTTAATCAGTTTAAGAATATAGCACCAAAACCTTTTGATATTGCCTCAAGACTTAAAATGAATGCCAATTGATATAATTAAAATTTAACAAAGGATATAAGGAGGAGTAAGGCAAGCAGGAAATGCTTTTACCTGATCGAAGTTGGGAAAATTTCAGCAGAATATAGGTACACAGTGGTGTATGCTCCAGTAATAGCAAACTTTCCCATCATAACAAATGTCAGCCTTACTGCGTTCATGCCAACAGCTAAATTGAGAAATAAAATTTGATTTAAAGTTCCTGGTATAAATTTTGCCAAAGTCGCTACTTTAATGAGACTGGAATTGACAAGAAAAAACTTTTATTCATTAGCATTTGCCATTGAAGCAATTATTCTGAGAAATAAGTTACTCATCAATGTCGAAAGAAGAATTGATAAAAAATGATCAAAAGAAAACACTTTAACTTAAATGCTAGTGTGGTCTAAAAAAAAAGTTTATTATCTTAAGACTTACATGCTTTTTTAGATATAAACATCGCTGTAATGTTGACTATTCCACACAGTAGAAGAAATACCCAAAGGGGTACTTTGCGACCTACTCTGCAAATAAAAATAATTTTGAGAATGGTTCAGCAAAGAAAAAAGAAAAAGAATAAAATTGGTATGTTCTCTATTTGGACATTCCCATCATGATGGCAACTGTTTTAATTGAGTTGAAATATCCAATACAACCTGCACTTTCTTTGTAAAGCATTTGAACTTTGATCAGAGTGTATCACACTGATTAGTTTGTTCCCTTTAATGCAAAAGAAAATTACGAGTTCAACATTCACGCAAAAAAGTCTGCCCTAGCCAAAAGAATGCAGTGTACACAGGTAGCTTTAAATCCACTAGATTTTGTATTAAATTAGCTACTGCACAGATCTAGTGTAGGCTTATTTCACGTCTCGAAGTTCTAGTGTGTCACTAATGGTAAATGAGGTTCTTTAGGCTATATATGATCAGCTTATCAATCAATAAGAGCACAGGTGGCATTTGAGTTCTTTGGTATCAGACAAAAGAACTTGATCAACTTCAATTCTTGAAGGAAAGATATGTAACATTTACTAAATTGAGCGAAAACAGCAACTTTTGATGACAGCAAAATAATTAAATATGCTATCTAGGTCTAGCTGTAAATATTGTGGTAAAGTTTATAGCAATCATACAATACTGTTCCAAATAATTACTCATTAGATCTCTCTCTCTCTCTCTCTCTCTCGTTTTGACTCATCAAAAGCCATCTTTTAAAAAATCCGTGTGCTCTTAATATAAGTGCATGATCATATTAGTTTTACTGATTTAGATTATGACATTTTGTGCTTTTTTAAATTTAAACTTGGGTTTCCAGATATGCTAATAATAAGGACCAGTCATTGTGCCTCCCTTTCTCTGACCAAAACAAAGATTCTATTAAATAATACCAACATTTGAGAGGTTTCTGCAACCCAGTTTTTAATAAGTCTTAATATTACAAAGCCATAAGCTAGTTGCTTCGTCATCACAAAATCAAAGTTAAAAGCATTCATACTCTATTTATCAATAGACTAATATATCGTAACTCATAAAAGAGATAACCCTCTTGGCACCTGTGTGAGGATCATTTGTAAGACATTAGTGGCTGATTTCTAAATGGGAATTCAGTTATAAATTTTTTATATGACTCAGTTCATGGTTCAAGTCAAGATTTTGAGCTATAAAAACAAACAACAACAATTATGATGATGATAATAAGAAGAATAATACAGTCCAGCATGGATTCCTCAAAATTGGAAAAATTTGATGATAACTAAACATATTCACATAATAAAAAATAATATAAATGCAGGCCCCCTGATCAATGTAAACATGGGTGGCACCACTCTTCTTTTAGTGAAGGAGAGCTTGTTTTAATTTTTTTCCCTTTTTCTTTTCTTCATAATCTAGTGAGAGAGGACAAAAATTAGTAGGTGTTGAGAGATTTTTTAGACTTTGCTACAGGGATTTTGAGTAATTTTCACTAGGGCTGGCTTAGTGCAAAGATAGTGGCAAATTTGTGAATGAAATCATAACCTGTGGAGATTTTTATGCAGTAATTGCTTGTGCTGTTTTGAGTATTTATGGTGCCACGCGCACCAATCTGGCTTAGTGACAGTGACTGTGAATGAATGAAACTTGTATGGATTTGGCACTGTCAATCATCAGGCTCTCTCTCTTCAAAGTTGCTTATTAATTGTCTGGGGCTTGGGGTCAGCAGGGACAATGAGGGAAGCACAGGCATAAAGGCTTAAATTTTGCCGAGTGCTTTACAGTCACGGTGTTAGGCAAGTCCTAGACAGTTGTAATGGACTTTAGCTCTTAGCGGTAATCTAGATACAGTGCTAGACTTATCTAAAGATGAAAGGGCTGGTGGAAAGATCAAAATTTGCCATGATGAGACAACTGCAAGCTTTTTGTATAAAAGATAATCAATGCTTCTGCTTAGATCTAGTGATGACTGATGTACTGAAAATATACTTCAGAGAGAGGGGAGGCTGCAGTTAACAATTTTCTATTGCAGACAATTATTGATATTGTCTGTCTCATATTATTCTAATGATGTAAGACATAAAAATGCAGTAATGAGTATGATTTTTGTGGTAGACTGCTAAATTTCTTACAAATCCAGATGTGTTTTGGTACAATTGGGGGGCAAATTTTTGTAAACAGTGCGGAATTGACAAAAGAGTAGAAGTTATAAAGACACAAAGGCGGAGTTGGCACAAAAAAACTGAATAATTCGACAAATTTTTAGCCTTGAGGAGCCTGCGTTTGACCTAATCGTGAGGCAGAGGAAGAGGAGGAGGAAAAGGTGAAGAAGAAGATGAAAAAGAAGAAGAATATAAAATAATTATCAGTGGATGAGACTTGCCAAAAACATCCAAAGCTTACATAAACCAAATCATCATTCAACCGCATAGCAAAAAACAGTACATGTGTATTGAATATGGCGACAATTATAAAAACAAGTGTTGTAGGTCTGGTTCCATTATTTTGAAAGATGACAGTCTCTTGTGGCTATCCCCATTGTTCTATGCAACTGAAATCAAGGTTCTTATCTCTCTTTGTGGTTCGCAAAAATATGCTTATATGTACAAAAATGATTATTATTGGGCACTGAGAAAGTATTGTTGAGGATATATCAGTAAATAATAAACACTTGGATTCGGACCATTTTGGGACTTAAACACAAAGGAGACCATTGCGTGGAAAAACAACAACCTCAAATTTTTCTTAGGCTTAAAAAAAATGAAACTACTGACAGTGACAGTGTATTATATAGTATTGGCACACAGTAAAACGCATCAGATGTTGCCCAAGCTTGTTTTGAGCTAGAGCTATTTATTAAAGTTGATTACTTCGTTCATGACCTGAATCAAGATGTGGTTTCAACAAAATCTCCATATTCCTTTAAGTCTTATTAATTTCTGTATTTTACAAACAATTTAATAACACTTTTTTGTAAGTCACTTTGATCAGGTTTGTGGCAAAGAAAGCCAAAAAAAAAATCTCTATACAATGACTATCAGTGTGTCCCTTTGGCTTTCATTCTACCTCTACTTCTCTCTCTACTTCTGATGGTTATATTTGAACAACCAATGAGATGTTTTTTCAGTTTTAATCCCTAAGCAACCTTGAGAAGGAGGAATTTCTCAAAGACAGATGTATTATGTTTACATGTATGTGTGTGTGTGTGGTTTTTTTCCAAGGCCTTGGCCTGTGGCAAAAATGATGCAATGCAATATCTACTTGATGATCAAACCTTTAGAACCAATGAGATGCTTTGGCATTTTGAACCTCTGGTAGGCCTGAGAGAAATTTCTTGAAGATAGAGCTGGATGTGTGTATGTATTGTGTCAAGTGCGTGTATGTGTGCGATAGAGGAATGTATGTGTTTTCACACCTCTATGCAGTCCTCTGGCCAAGAAGAGATCTGCTCGTTTTGATATGGATTATATGATGTTACACTTAGATGTGATGGTGTTCTAGTTGTAGACCAATCAATGAGGGACTTTGTCAGTTGGAAAGGAGAGGATTTTGGAGGAGACTATTTAGGACGCGCGCGCGCGCGTGTGTGTGTGTGTGTGTGTGTGTGTGCGCGCGCGCGGCTCATTTGCTTGTCCTGCACTGGAGGTTTTGTGCCTTTTGGTGCTTTTGTCATCACAGTTATGTTTGAAACTTATTTGGGTCATTTAGACAGCAAGGATGCATCTAATACTGATTTTTTAAACGTAAAGCAGTACTTCGTGTATGGATTGATGACTCTAATTTTTTCAAACAGGGCTGGTAGAAAATCTTTTGCACATAACTAAGATTACAGCCTACTTTTTGGCAAACCCTCATATATATACATTATATAAAATACAGTTCGCACCCGATTGTATGTGTAAATGTTAGTAAATAGTTGACAAACCTTTGACAGACTACAACACAAATGATGTAGGCTGGAATCTCCACGACCCCAAGCAGAAAGAGGTTGAAAAACTGATTTCCATGCATCACAGGAGTACTCAAGGAGATTCCAAAATAAGCCAGGCTATTCACGAAGCTTTTAAAAAAATGGGTGAGGGGGAAAGGCACAAGAATAAAACAATATATAAATTTTTTTGGGCTCTGGCCAGCCCAATTTGAATTTAAAAGAGGAGATTGGTGGCGTGTATATTTTAAAATTAAAATTGAAAGATGATTTTTTTAAGACCTCCTAACCAGTGTATTAATTTTTTTTTTTTTTAACTTAAGATAGAAACTGCATTTATACAGGACCTCTCAGATATTTCCAGTATTCTCCTGCTATTTATCTTTAACTTAATTGTCTGATTTCAAAATTTCATCTTTTCCTCACCTTTTAAATCATTACTACACTTAACAATATAACAATATACTAATAAAAAAACTAAAGACAGAGATTCACTGTATTCTTACTTACAAAAGGAAGAAAAGTATAAAGGAATAAAGCCTCATCCTGGGAGTTTTGCAGAGCACAAATACATTTTTCAATCTTTCAGGCTGCAATTGTAAGATCTTTTCCACTGGGGTTGCCTTGTCAACAACTTGCACTTCCGGGCTTGCATTTGAGGCAACATCCTGGTGCACATAGGTGTCCACCTTAGCCATGCTATCCACCCCTTCATTTTTCTGCTCCAATGATTGTGTGGGAGTTTCTGTACTAAAATCTTGATCATCAGATGTAGCCTCTGAAAGGAGCACCACAGCTTGCTTATGGGTAAGAGCTCCTGACAGCAAAGGCTGATCTACATACCGATCTCCAATCTGTGCTCCAGCACAGGTTTCATCATTTTCACTTCGTTCAAGGTGCATCGTTTCCTGCATTATGAGATCTTCTGGGATATCAAGAGAGTTGATTCTTGCTATTTTGTTGACAACATCTTGAGCCAAGGCAAATTTCTTTTGAGAAATCAACCAGGGAAGAGATTCTGGTAAAAACCTAGAAATACACCATTTTAAGCAATTTAGTTAAAGTATGTAAGCAAAATAAATCCAAATGATAGATCCAATCAAAAAATAGACCCAATGTATCCAACTTGCCAAGTCTTAATTAAAAAAAAAAAAAAAATGTACTTTCAAAAAGTTGATGATTATTTATTAAACATCTTCTAAAAGCACTCAAAATTATGAAAGTGGCAAGGAAAATTGGCTACTTCTAAGAATCCAATCTTTAAATTTTCTAGCTCTATACTCTTTTCAAAATTCTTTAGTATGTATTTTTTGTTTCTATTGATCAAGAAAAGAAACAAAATTAAGACATGTCATTTAATTATAAACATTGTTTCTATGCCTAAGTACATGCAATGTGAACCAGCTGAATTAATACTGAAAAGGCCATCACACCTACATAAAAAAAGCACAATCAATGGTCAAATAATTTAAATATTGTTTGACTGAGTAATTATAGAATTTAAAAAAAAGAAAAAAAAAACACAAAAAAACTATAAAACTGAGCTGTTGTCATTTAATTGTAAACATTGTCACTGTGCTTAAGTACATGCAATGTGAACCAGCTGAATTAATAATACTGAAAGGGCCACCACACCTATATTAAAAATACAATCAATGGTCAAATGATTTAAATACTGCTTGACCGAGCAATTAAATCTTAAAAAAAAATTAAAAAAATCTATATAATTGAGCTGTTTTACACTTAACAATTATAGGGAATTATGATAAAATTGTCCAATTTTCATGGACTTTTTTAGCTGCATAAATTTACTGTTTTCACACACTGAAAAAAAAAAGCTCACCACACAAGTCCAGCAAAAAGAACATTAGGGAGACAAAACACAAGCTGAAGATCATGCCAATCTCTAATCAGGTAACCAAACAATGCAGTCACCATAATGCCCAAAGCCCAAAAGATTTGAAAGCCACAACAGGGAATAGTTCGATATTGCCCTGGGAAGAGCTCAGTCATCAGCACATAGGTGCACAGTGCAATACCCTGAGATGTAGAAAATTGTTCACAGCAGTGAAAAATTTGAAAAAAAAAAAAACCTCATGGCATTCACTCTATTCCAATTGCTTGGAATAAAGAAATTAAAAGTAAATTATTACTCATTTTGTGTATCAGAATAAATAGCAAATAAAAAAACCCCACTTTTTAAAGCTAAGAAATAAACAAAATTATTCAAAAGTTTTATTCATCAGCATCTGAATTAAGAAGATTCATTTTAATTCATAATTAGTCAATTGGCTATCCAATATGCATTGCCAATATTTTAATCTTATCGTATAATAATGGTGAATACAAAATCTATGAAGGCAACAAAAATCAGCAGTAGAAAGTATCAACATTGAGGAATATCAAAATATAAGGCCAAATCTTTTAAAAGAGCTCAATTTTGATTTTTAAAAAAACAGTGAAATACTTACTGTGAATTAGTGTCACCTGTATAAATTTTAATAGTGGGTGGACAGGAAGTTTATCGCAAACGTTTATGACAAGAATATGGTTGTCATATTCCTCTATTTTTTCAAACCTGAAATTTTACATAGCCTTTAAGTATTAAATGCTACTGAAAATCTATAGATGGTACTCTCTGGAAAGCTGAACATTTTTTTTCATGGCAGATTTTTCCTCAAAATACCTCGAATTGTGATAACTATACACACATTTATTATTATTATTTTATGATTTAAAAGTGACCTAACAACTGTTGGGTATCTTTAACTTAAGCTGGGAAAAAAAATCTGAGTACAGCTCAAAAAGGTTCATGGAAATAAAAAATACAGCTGAAAGTCTATTCATAAGCCAATATACTTTCTTTTCAAGATTTAAAAACACAATTAGAACAAAACCAGCTCATTATTATATTTTGAATAGAATACTTGAATACAGGGTTCGTACAGCTATTCTACCCTTAAATTCAAGGAGGTTTCAAGAAAAAAATTTCAAAATCAAGGAGACTTTTTGCACGTGCTTTTGAAATAGAAGAGTTCACATTTGTGCCTCACTATAAGTATAAGAATATCAAAGGTAAGTAACAGAATAAAAAGTAAATTGGGCTATGGAGCAGGAGGACAAGTCAGCAATTCAACTGAAAGTAACCACTTGTACATTACCTTGTTGCCCACAGAGTTTAGGCCTATAGTTTTTGCAGTTAATCGCAGTCTCTGCATGTTTTTTTTTTCTTTTTTAAAAGTGTTTCCTCAAATCAAGGAGGTTTCAAGATGATTTTTGGTCTTAATGCCTATTCAAGAAAATTTTAAGGAGATTTTGCGGGGAAACAAATTTCAAGGACGTTTCAAGGAATACCTTAAAAATAAGGAAGCAGTGAGAATCTTGCACATATATACGCTAACCCTCCCCCAATTTTTTTCAATCATTCTCATACCAATAAAAATTGGCAGGAAATGAATTGCTTTTAACCACTTGACTGCTGAGTTAACTTAAGAAAAAAAATTACTACCCAGGAAATAAAAAAAAATCCCTCAGATTCAGTCTTTTTTCATAAACAGTGTTTCTTTCATGCTATAGTGCATTCCTTTGGCTTTTCTTTCAAAGGAGACTTTTACACATTAAGACACAATGCCGTGGCCAAAAAAAGATAAATATTACCCTATTGGTAATTTTTTTTTTTTTTGAAGAGGATGAATTTAGCCTCTTAGCAGTACAGTGCTTATAAAAAAAAAAAAGTTTCATATTCAGAGATTTAGTTTAATAGAGTTTAATGAAAACAGTTATAAAATTGCATTTGTCAATCTTTCAAGCCATTCATTGAAAAATATCCATTGAATTACTTCAATTTAATTAAAAATGATGCAAAAGCTGCATATAGTTTTAAGAATAGATCATTCCTTGAACAAAAGAGAAACTGCCTCAAACAGAGGGTCAATACTATGACTTGAGTGATTAAAATGCCATGTTTTGGATTTAAAAAGAGCCAACTTCATATCTCTAACTTCAATTGAGCTTACCATGTTGAAGAAGCCAACAATGAATCTTAGAATCGTAAAAACAGCATATGTTGGTGAAAAAGCCACACAAGATCCGATGACTGCCTGAGCAAGTAGACAGATGAGAAGGACCAGCCTTCGTCCATAGCTGTCTGATAAGGGTGTTATAAACAAGGCACCCATCATGGATCCAGCCATAAAAAGAGTAGTTGAAAGCTCATTGAGGTAAGCTCGTACACACACCAAGTCCCACTATATCAGGAATAAAGGAAAAAATCGATTTTAACTTTTATCACTGATTACCAGTCCTATTTTCTCTTTTTTAGAAAAGTTTTGAATATTTGCAATCTTATCAATGTCTATACAGCTTCCTTGAAACATAAGTATAATCTGCTTACCTCAGAAAGTGTATCATATGTAAAAATATCAAACGGAATCTGTTTTGCACTTTGAAGTTGACTATGTATAAAAACAATGAGATTAGATATCCATTTTTTCCAGAAAGCAGAAAATGGTGTTCTTGTAGTTTGTATAAATAACAATATAAATATGGCAAATAGTTCCAAAATGAGTATAAACAATAGCTTTAGAAAATGGTATAAAGCTTTTTAAAAATTTGATGAAGCATATATTTATATACAATAAAAAATATGAAATAAATAAATATTGTGTAATTTATCAAACTTACCTCTGATACAATGGTTGACTCAAACTCATCTCCATAAACCCAGCCAGAATCACAAGGTTTTGTTATATTTGTGCCATTTTCCATACACATAACAATATCACACTCTTTCCCTACAACAGCCGACTCCCCTTTCTGAAAGGAAGATATGGAGCCATTTCCTGTTGAATTGCTTTTGAATGTCGTAGATTCCTTTACTTGTTGACATGATTTAACAACTGTACTCTCAGTGTTTGTTGAACAGTGGTGACCTGTATCAGCAGCTAAGTATATTACCCCGAAAACATTCCATGCGCCCCTGGTATAAATCAATCCAAGGCAAAAATATGCTAATATCTGAAATCTCCATTTAGATGACAACTGCTGCTGAATTTTGTCAACATCCATTGCCTTCTGACTTCAATGGATGGACAAAAGGGACCTGTTAAAGAAAAATTAAAACAGACTGTCTTTATTTACTTCATCAGTATGAACATAGAAAGATTGCATAAAATCGTATATGCTGTGACAGAGTTTTTGCAAAAAATGGCTCTTTATATAGTAAAAGGTTTTGCTTTTTTCGCTTGCCAAAATTAAGATCAATCTTAAGAGAACAAAAAACAACATTTCATGGTGGATCAAAAGGTGCAAAAACTGTGAATTTTTGTCCACCATCACATACAATAATTTTTATCCTACATAAAACATGCATCTCTTCTGCGTCAAGCATTTTGAAAATGAAACTATGGATAAAGCCCTAAAATTCAAGGCCTCAAAATCAATACTGTACAAAAAATTAAAAACAAAAACAAAAATCTTCTCTGAAGCAAATTTACATATGCAAAGCTTGGTGGACACAATCACATAATGCAATGTTTCTAATCTTCTGTTCCAGTGTCTAAGAGAAGCAAGGGTATCTTAATGTAGATAAGTGCAGGTCAAATCAGGGGAAGTAATGCAGCTGCAGCAATCTCTCATTGGGTGGCCCAGTTTCTTAGGTGACAATAAGATAGCCATAAGAGTGTCACGTAGAGGTGTGGCCGAGCATAGCTACTAGAGAAGCAGATACTTCTCTCAATTTCTATCTAATTAGGGGAGGGAAGGTTGCGCAAGGATGACGAGATGGGTAAGACATGACAGAATAATTTACCCAGAGATTCTACAGCCCAGAAAGAAGCAAATTCCAGGGTTTTTCTAGGCCCTTCCAGGACAAAATTTGTCAAATTCCAGGTCCATATGCAAACTTTTGAAATGCAAAAGTTTCTGGTTTACCAGGAGTAATTACTTTCCCTACATCAGCACATTGAAGTTTTTTTTTTTTTCCTTTACTCAAAAAAATGTTCAGATACTGTACACATATAGCATAGAAAAAATAGGGCCCCTTCTCTCCGCCTACATTTATTAAGACTTAGAAAAGCATTTCATCCCTTTAAATTTAGTACCTTGTCTTTGATATAATTTAACCATAATTCTTCAAACGTTAAGAACATGTTTGCTACTTTCAATGCCGCCACCGTACCACACAAAGTAAATACCAGAGAACAAGTGAGCGAAAACAGCGGATACATGGAAAAATATAGGTGATAGGTGAACGGTAATCTCACAGAGGGGGTGAGAACAACATAGGCACCTGGGGTCTCACTCCGGGGTGAGAATAAGAAAATTTAGACTCACCCCCGTGTGCTGATATTGAAAATTATTACTCTCACCCCGTGGTGAGAATAATCATTCTTTTTCCGCACTGGCATAAGGGGTTAGATTAACAATTTTGTCTGATTCACTGGGGTGAGAATGAAAAAATTTCTTCATCCTCACCCGGGTTGAGAATAGGGACTTCCCCTTATTCTCATGCCAGGGTGAGAATAGCGATTTCTCCATCTTCTCACCCCGGGGTGAGAATAACAACAGCAAAAAAAAAAAAAAAAAAA